>JAOANR010000001.1:13944115-14004113 GCA_030278955.1 Hygrophila difformis
TCCTGGCACAAAAT
Organism: Hygrophila difformis; assembly: GCA_030278955.1. Lineage (NCBI taxonomy): Eukaryota > Viridiplantae > Streptophyta > Magnoliopsida > Lamiales > Acanthaceae > Hygrophila > Hygrophila difformis. The sequence goes on from JAOANR010000001.1 coordinate 13,944,130, forward strand.
CCACTCGACAAGAGACTTACAAAAGCTACTCACTAAAGAAGAGCCTACACTAGCATTTGGTGTTTATTGCTCTCTTCTGGAGTGCTATGAGATGAAATGACTTGGGGTGATTAGAATGAAATGTTTTTGCCTCTATTTATAGGCATTCCTAGCCGCAATATGCATAGTTCAAAGTCGCAATATGCATAGTAGTCCACAGCCGCAATATGCATAGTAGCCCAAAGCCGTAATATGCATAGTAGTCAAAAGCCGTAATATGCATAGTAGTCCAAAGCCGTAATATGCATAGTAGTCCACAGTCGCATTTTGAATAGTACTAGGCATGTGAACAAATCAACACCTCATTTTGGAAGGCAACAACTAACAAATCTCCACCTTGTTGCGTCCCAAATCTCAACTACAGTATCTCTTTCGAAAATTCTTCTCATCAAAAATTCGGCAGGACCTCCAAGTGCGCTTTCCAGCGCCAATTTCAAACTCTTGAGACATTTCTCAAGTTCAAACAGTGTTCGAACTTAATACCTGTTACAGCCTTCGTCAACATATCTGCAGGATTCTCGGTGGTCTTGATCTTTTGTACCTTGACTCCACCTTCTTCAATTATTTCCCGCACAAAATGGTACCGCACGTCGATATGCTTGGTTCTAGCATGATATACCTGGTTCTTTGCTAGATGAATAGCACTTTGACTGTCACAAAATACTGTTACATGTTTCTGACCAACTCCTAAGTCATCCAGCAATCCCTGTAACCAAATGGCTTCCTTAACAGCTTCTGTAATGGCCATGTATTCTGCCTCCGTTGTTGACAAAGCAGCGGTTGACTGTAAGGTAGACTTCCAACTAACTGGTGCGTTTGCAAGAGTAAATACGTATCCAGTAGTTGATCGACGTTTATCCAGATCTCCTGCATAATCTGAATCACAGTACCCAACTATATGTTGACAAGTAACATTAGTCTTCTCAAATATCAACCCAATATCTAAGGTTTTCAAGATATACCTTAGAATCCATTTCACAGCTTGCCAATGATCTTTACCGGGATCATGCATGTCCCTGCTCACTACTCCAACTGCATGTGAAATGTCAGGCCTTGTACACACCATTGCATACATCAAGCTACCCACCGCATTTGAATAAGGAACCTTTGACATGTATTCTCGTTCCTCTTTCGTCTTCGGGCATTGTGAAGCACTAAGTTTGAAATGAGGAGCAAACGGTGTACTTACAGGTTTGGTTTTGTTCGTCATGCCAAACCGCTGCAATACTTTCTTCAGATATTGCTTCTGAGTCAAACTCAGAGTGCCCCTCTTCCTATCTCTCGTTATTTCCATACCGAGAATTTTCTTTGCTTCACCGAGATCTTTCATTTCAAACTCCTTGCTGAGTTGGGACTTCAACTTGTTTATCTCTCCTCTATGTTTCGAAGCAATTAACATGTCATCTACATATAGAAGAAGATAAATGAAAGATCCATCATGTAGCTTACGGAAATATACGCAATGATCAAAACTGCTCCTGGTGTACTTCTGGCCAATCATAAATTGATCAAATCGCTTATACCATTGCTTTGGAGATTGTTTCAATCCATAAAGCGATTTGTTCAACCTGCAAACCCAATCTTCTTTTCCAGCAACTTCAAATCCTTCCGGTTGGGTCATGTAGATTTCCTCCTCCAAATCACCATGTAAGAATGCCGTCTTGACATCCATTTGAACTAGTTCCAAATCAAACTGCGCTACCAAGGCCAACAAAATACGAATGGATGAATGTTTTACAACAAGGGAAAATACCTCATTGTAGTCAATTCCCTCCTTTTGAGCATAGCCTTTAGCTACCAATCTTGCCTTGTAGCAAACGTCATTCTTTTCTGGAAATCCCTCTTTCTGAGCATAGACCCACTTGCAACCAATTGCCTTCTTTCCCTCTGGGAGTTTAGCTAGCTTCCACGTGTGATTTGCTTCAAGGGAATGCATTTCCTCGTCCATGGCTTTCTTCCACTTTTCTTTTTCCGGGCTAATTCTTGCATCAAGAACAGTTTGTGGTATACCTTCTTCAATAACAGGAAGTGCATAGGCCAACATACTTTCGAATCGAGCAGGTCTCCTAATTTCTCTTCTTGGCCTCCTCATTGCAATTGGTAAATCTTGTTGCTCCTGAGGTTCTTGGGTTAAAACCTCACTTTCTCTGGGCTCTTCTTTGGTACTTGGACCATCGTCTTCTATTAGTTGTCCATCTACCTCTCTGGTTGTAGATGTCTGAAACTCCACATGTTGAGGATAATGCTCCACCTGCTGAGGAGTACTATCCGGCTGCTGCTTGGTTACCTTCTTCAACATTATCGATTCGTTGAAGGTAACATCTCTGCTAAATATCACCTTTTTCATCTCCGGGCACCATAGGCGATATCCTTTTACTCCAGAAGATATCCCTACGAAAACAGCTTTTCTCGCCCTCGGATCCATCTTTGATTCTTTCACGTGATAATAAGCAGCGGAATCGAACACACGTAAAGAATCATAATCATTTGCAGGTTTGCCAAACCATGCCTCCAAAGGTGTCTTGCCTTTAAGTGCAGTTGATGTTAGTCGATTGATTAGATGGCTCGCATATGTCACCGCTTCAGCCCAGAACTGCTTGCCCAAATTAGCATTGGACAACATACATCGAACTTTCTCCAACAAGGTTCGGTTCATCCGTTCAGCCACCCCATTCTGTTGTGGCGTGTCCCGCACATTGAAATGTCGGGAAATACTTTCCTTCTTGCACAAATCGAAAAAATGGTCATTTCGATATTCTGTGCCGTTATCGGATCGAAGCACTTTAATCTTCCTCCCGGTCTGGTTCTCCATCATTTTCTTCCAAGCGAGGAATTTCCCGAATGCTTCATTTTTTGTTCGCATGGGATACACCCATACTCTCCGGGAAAAGTCATCAACAAACGTTACAAAATAATGGTTTCCTCCCAAAGAAGCCATCTTGGTAGGTCCCCACACATCTGAGTGAATGTAATCCATAATGCCTTTAGTGTTATGGATTGTTGTTCCGAACTTCACCCGCGTTTGCTTTCCCAGAACACATTGCTCGCAAAATTCAAGTTTGCAAGTCTTTGCACCCTTTAATAATCCTTGCTTCGCCAGAGTCTGCAAGGATTTTTCCCCAGCATGCCCAAGCCTCATATGCCATAGCTTGGTCATCTCCTCTTCCTTGTTTGCTTCCGATACTGCTGCTACAATGCCAACCATTGTATTGCCCTGGAAGTGGTATAAGTTATTTTTCCTTATACCTTTCATGACGACAAGTGCTCCCGAGATCACTTTCATAATCCCATTCTGAATGCTGATGGAGTGGCCTTTAGCTTCCAAGACTCCCACAGATATGAGATTCTTAGCAAATTTCGGTATGTACCGAACTTCCGTCAGCACCTTGGTTGTTCCATCGTGGTTCTTCAGATATACTGAGCCAACTCCAGCTATCTGGCAATATCCGTTGTTGGCTAGGTAGACAACTCCACCGTCAACACTTTCAAGGTTGACAAACCACTCCTTCCTGGAACACATGTGGAATGAGCATCCTGAGTCTAGCAACCAGTCGTCAGTGCACGTTACAGATGAGACACAGGCTAGAGAATACTCTGTCTCATCACTATCAGCAACACAAGCCTCTGCTACCGCTTTCCCCTTTTTCTTTTGCAGCTTAGGACAATCTTTCTTCCAATGTCGTTCGTATTCATCGGGGAGCGAAGCTAACAGTATCAACGCCTTGTCAACGTCATCTATCTTCTCGTCGAGATTCAATAAATCGGTGACCAAAGAATCGAATCTTGTTATGTGTTCATTCATCGTGGTACCGGGCAAATACTGGAATCGATACAGCTTCGTCTTCATGTAGAGCTTGTTCTCCGTGCTCTTTTTCATTAATTTATCCTCCAGTTCTTTCCACAGTTTGTGCGCCATCGTCTCTCTCATAAGCGGATACTTCTGCTCCTTTGAGAGACATAGCCGAATTGTACCACACGCAAGGCGGTTGATCCTCGTCCAGTCTTTATCATCAACACCATCTGGTTTGGTTTCTTCAAGTGCCTGCCACATACCAAAATTATTGGTACCGTCGAATTTTTCGACGTCAAATTTGGCATTTGAAACCATCGTCCGTGATGACGATGTCACCAAGGGCTTCGAATTTGAAGTTGACGTTTCACCGGACCTATCCGCCATTTCTGCTTCAAAATTTAATTAATAGCTCACAAACGGTAGCTCAACCGAGATGCGTTTCTGATGTGGAAGATCAGCTTAGCTGCGACCACAGAGCATACTATGCAACCAAGGCTCTGATACCAATTGTTGTGGAAATCGGGTTAGTTTCCACCAAAATTATACCCGAACAATGGAGCTATTAATTAAACAATAAAGAGAACACCAAGATTTAACGAGGTTCGGCACAAATTTGCCTACGTCCTCCGGGCCCCACCGAATTATTATTTCACTATGAGGGAAGAAATAATACAAAGGGTTTTGGAAACAATTTCCTGGCACAAAACCCACTCGACAAGAGACTTACAAAAGCTACTCACTAAAGAAGAGCCTACACTAGCATTTGGTGTTTATTGCTCTCTTTTGGAGTGCTATGAGATGAAATGACTTGGGGTGATTAGAATGAAATGTTTTTGCCTCTATTTATAGGCATTCCTAGCCGCAATATGCATAGTTCAAAGTCGCAATATGCATAGTAGTCCACAGCCGCAATATGCATAGTAGTCCAAAGCCGTAATATGCATAGTAGTCCAAAACCGTAATATGCATAGTAGTCCAAAGCCGTAATATGCATAGTAGTCCACAGTCGCATTTTGTATAGTACTAGGCATGTGAACAAATCAACACCTCATTTTGGAAGGCAACAACTAACAAATCCCTTATTGTATCAACTATCACCTTGTCATTTGAAATTTCAATTGAAGTTTAGTTGTCTAGATTAGTAATTATTTATTTGTTTCAATTATTTTAGACATATTTAGAATATTTAACATAAATTTTATTTTCAATGTCCACCAAATCCTCTGGCAATTACTCTTGGACCAATGTGACTTGACGATACCTAGTATACACCCAAAAAACATATATTTTATTTATTTTTTGGGTTTATATAAATCTACATCTAACATATAGTACATGAAACTTTTGACAATTTCCCATACGAGTATTTTCGAAATGTTATTGAAATAATCTTTTGGTTTATGTTTTATTTAATGAAACCAATTTATGAGGATGGGGTAGGGATTAAGGATATATTTATAGGTTGTCACGTTTTTATTACTCGTGTTAAGAAACTGTGGTCTGAAAGCGCACGGTGTCAAAAAATACAATATTTATAGATAAGACCGGATCGTTCACTGGAGGATGTGCGATAGAAGCAGGTCCCACGTCGTTTTACTAGATTTTCCACTCGTATTGCTCTAATCAGTTTGAGAAGTTGGCTACCAACTACTTGACTGAATTTAATCTAAACTATGAAAGCAGATAAATTATTCTACAAGGCACATTAAAGCTATTCTAAAAAGCAGATAAATCTTATGCTAAAAAGCAGTTAATCATTATGTCTAGTAAGCAGATAAAATTATCCTATGGAAGCGGTAAAAATTATTCTAAGAAAGCTATAAATTTACGCTATACTAACTATGAAGCTGATTCAAAGATTGACAGAAGGAACAAAGAGAAAAGAATGAAAATTGGACAAGTTTCAGATAGAGCAAAGTGAAACTTCCATTTTTATACACAGATCTTCGTTTGGGATAATCCTGTCAGATAGCTAATCCTCATGCTCTCAGTACTGCGTTCCCTTTAACAGACAGGTACTTGCAGTGTGAGTTTACATGTTCTTAAGACCACAGATTCTAAGATACCACAGATTCATAACTGCCCCGGCCAGGGAATGTTATTTCATCTGTGGTGGACAAGCAACACCCGACAAATCATTAGTTGAAGTGCCGAGTACTGCTATCATTCCCCCATGTCACATCCAAAATCTAAAACTAAGCCTGAACTATCCCTTAAATCTCAGTCCTAGTAGCAGTTAGAAGTTCTCTCGACGCATCCGAGTGACCTCTATAAAAGCGTTTAAAAGAAAGCGGTAAAGAAAGAATTTAAAAATCCTATCACTCGGAAGTTTCAAAAGCATCATACTGGTAGTAAAAGAAAGCCCCCAGTCAGGATGACTGGATGTGGATCAAGAATTCCCGGATCTCGGTGAACCGCTCGCAGTGTTCACTTCCTTCCAGGTGATTATGAGGTACAAACTAATGAAACAAACTAATAAATTAATTTATTCCGGATGCATTCACTCAGAACTCAAAAATAGGCTTTGGCAGAAGAGGATAGCAGTTGAAAGGAACTCAACTGTATCTTAGAAAATAACCAAGACCTAAGTGCTGCTCCTCTAGAATTATTTATCACACTGTATTTGAATCCAAGTGGATCCCATCTCGGTGTAATATCTAATACCAGATTCCCAACATTCAGCAATTTTGGAAAATAAAAGATTTGAAAACCATTCCCTAAACAGGTACTAGACTCTCAATAAGAACACAGACCCTTTCAGTCTAGATGAGACCTAATCGCTGACTCTGCTTCTAATTCCCCAAAATCAACCCTCGATCGAATATGAACTAGTCATAACTGAGGAATTTATCCCTTACTTAGATCCGGATTTTATAAATGAATTTTGTTGGAAATTTACTATGCGGTATCTGTTTTAAAATCAATACTTCTAATGTCCAAGGGAAGGGTCTCAAAATATTATAGACCACGATAATTACATAATAATATTATGCATACAGTTATATGGAAATGTAAAATTAATTTAACCCAAAATATAATGGCGGGTTTAAACAGAACATGAGACACATATATGAAGCAGCCGTAAGGCTAAAAGTGGTGGCAGAATAATCAGGTGGATTGCAAACATCTGCTATCCAGTTTCCCAATTACTCGGATGGGATTAATTTAGACAGCAGAAACCCTATAATGGCAGTGTCGCTACCAGTTGGGCCTCTACTGTCTGCAAATTCAGATAAAAACCTACATGTTTCCTCTCTGCAATGCTCATCAGCTAATGTTGACAGATATTGGCTGAGTCATATTACAGATTAGAATTTGGGTTTTGAAATTAAAATAAGGAAAATAAAACTGTATTTGGGCTGTAACTAACTGAGTGGCTACATTTCCCGGTGAGGGGACCGTTCGCCTGAACTCGTTAATTATTATCCAAACCATGCAAAATAACAAACAGTAATTAATATACAGACTACGGGCTACTTCATTTCCCGGTGATGGGACCGTTCGCCAACATTATTTTGTGATATCTTTTATTGTTCATTCACACATCACGGAAAAGACAAAATGAAATAAAAGAGAATGCCTTGTATGAGAGACATTGGTTTCTCATGCAAGGTTATGGAATTAATCCATAATTAATGACTTAAATAATCCTTCACACCATAATTAATTACAGTCCAGATTATCTGTTTAAGGCATTAAGGTTTTATTCATAGAAAAATGTTTTAGTGAAAATTGAAAAAAAAATCCTTTAATCATAGTAATTACTGATCTTAATCATTGCTAATCATGATCCTTAATTATTGACTTAAGGGTTCGATTAATTAATGAAGAAAATGGAGAAATGGAAAAATTGGCAAAAACTGCCAATTACGACGCTATACAGATTTTACGAAGCTATCCTAAGATAGCGTCGTGAGGATAGCATCGTCATGGGTTGGTAGAAGAGATGAAAATTTTGGGGTTAAAAGGTTATGTACGACACTACACATGATTACGACGCTAAACAATGTTTTGCGTCGTAGTGTTGACGTCGTGCATGGAAGTTTAGAAATGGAGGACTACGACGCTAGGCAATTCCTACGACGTCAAACATGGTTTACGTCGTAGGGTGTAGCGTCGTAGTAAGAAAAAGATAGTTTTTGAAAAAGTAGGGATGCTACGACGCTATACATTAAATTACGACGCTATCCTAGGATAGCGTCGTAGGGTGATTTTTTAGAAGTGTTGGTAAAATTGGGGGGTACGACGCCAAACACTAAATTACGACGCTATCTCCTAGGATAGCGTCGTGGGTGTAGCGTCGTAGGTGAGTTTTTGTGAAATTTGAAGTATTTTGGGGTCCTACGACCTTAAACTAAAACTACGACGCTATCCTGAGATAGCGTCGTCAGTCTAGCGCCGTAGGGCAAATTTTTCTTAAGTCTGGAGCAGCTACGACATAAAACCTCACCTACGTCGCCAACCTGGGTTAGCGTCGTAGGGCGGTTAGCGTCGTAGCCACCCCAAAACATAAGTGTTGTTCGGGTAATGCAATCTATGCGATTGCAAACCCTATTTTTCAAATTCATGGTTCAAAAATACAAGAACAATAATAAACAAGGTAAAAACAGTAAGCCAAATGCATAATAATGAAGGAAAGATAAGCTAAAAACTATACCCATGAACCACAAATTTAAATGAGGGTTTTCAACCAACATACCATGCGTGAGAACCCTAAAATGGAGACGAAAACAGAAAACCCACATGCAATGGAAAATAAAGTGACCAAATGGCCATTTAAACAAAAATAAAGCATAAAAATCCATGGACCTATGTCCATTTCATGGTTTGGGACTCTTTTTGATATTAACTTCCCATTTTATAAGAAATGGTTTGATAATACCCATTATTTGAGTATTTCAAACCTAAATAGAGAGTTTAACAAAACTGTAAAAATGAAAATGATGGCTAACTAGGTCTAAAAACAAAAGGCTAACATTAATCTAGGCTAACAGTAAACAAAAACCAAGAACAATGCATAAAAATAAATAATACAAAAAAAAACCCTAACTAACTAAACTAAACTAAACTACACACCTCTCAAGAACTTGAGTTGTCACTGATCATGGGAGTCAACTTGTCCTTATATAGGTGGGAAACCCTAGGCCCATGGACCCCCAGGCCTTGAATTTTGAATTTCTGGGCTGAGTACGACGCTACACTTGGGTACGGCGCTATCCATTGCTACGTCGCTATAGGTCTTGCGTCGTAGTCTTCCATCTTGAATGCACTTCTTGTCTCTAGATGAACAGCGTACGGCGCTATCCTCCATTACATCGCCAGACTCAAGTACGACGCTATCCTCGCTTAGCGTCGTACCTCTTCCTTCTTCGGTTTCTGCCTACGGCGCTAGACTTGGCTACGACGCTGAACATGCTTAGCGTCGTAGTTGAGTCTAGCGTCGTAATTTCCTGAAAAATATTAAATTTTTGCGGGTTTTTATTTCTTTTCCCATCTTTTTATTTCCTTTTTTCTTTTCTTTTCTTTTTCTCATGTTTTTGGATTTTTCTAACATAAATGTGTAACAAAATTACATATTTATGCATTTTTCATACCAGCTTATTATTTTTACAATTATGCATAAATCAGTCCAATTCAACTGCTTTCTTATTTGATATAAGACAGGAATGCGATCAAATGCTCATTTCAAATACGAAAATAGATTGAAAATAATGGACATTTCTGGCCATTATCAGTACATTTTTAACTCATTCCCTCTTTCATAATAAATTTCAAATCCGTTCATTTTAAATCCAAATTCCCTCATCCCAACACACCTAATAAGTGAATTTCTATAAATCTCTTCCATTACGTTTATTTATTTATTTATTTATTTATTTTCTGAACAATCTATACAAGCTAGGAAAATGTAGTTCGAGGCAAACCACACAATTTATAAAGGGAATAAAAGGGAGAGATAAGGGCCGCACGGGTGAGAAATCGAACCACCCAACCTATAAGTTGATAGTCGAGGGACTTGACCACTAGGGTAAGTCATCATCCCTCCATTATGTTCATTTGAAATTTATACTCCTAGCTTAATCCTCCATTATCATAATTTAAAATACTATATATTTAATCATTAATTACTAGTATATGTCTTAAACCAAACAAAGAATTTCAAATTCCCAATATCTCAAATTCATTCATTTAAAATCCTCTCCAAATCCAAATCACTTATCCAAGCACAACTTCAATAAAAATATAGAGTTTTTTTTTTTTTTTTTTTTTGTAAATCGGAATTCTTCCATTTAAAGTGCATAAACAAGTCACCAAATCAAATGCACGTACGGGAAAATCGGTCAATAAATTTATATTAAATGACATTACTAATACTACTACTTCAACTACTTCCACCAACAATCCAACAATATATATGTAAGAAGATGATGATGATGGCCTTTGCAACGAGTGAAGGGGTGGCATAGAAGAGATGTCTGTCTGTCCAGAAATATCAGCCTTGTACTCAAATTAATGGCTGGGGTTTCATTTTTGTGAAGGATTCATAGTATGTAGTAGTATATCATCATCCACCTCACTTCCATTAACTTTATGTATTTCTCTCCGCACCAGCCAAATAATCCACTCTTTTCCTTTTTTCACTAATTCATTATTATTAACTATTCTTTTTTTTTTTTTTGTCTATCCAGTAGCTAGTACTATTATATATTGCCCACTGTTGCCTAGTAAACTAATTGGGGGCCTTACCATTGCACCGGAAAAAAGGCCAAATATATCCGTTTTGTTTTAAAAAAAGCCAAATCTATCATTTTTCTATTTTATTACCGAATTTATCCTCTACATATGCTAATTATATCCGGAAATATCCTAAATTCACTAATCGTGGAATGCCTACTGACATGGCAATAAATTAACTTAAACCCTACATGCTGGATCGAATTTGAAGTGTGTCTCAATTAGGGCTGGGGAAAAATACCGAATATACTGCATACCGCACATACCGTATTGAAAAAATACCGAAAATATCGAAATTTTCAGTATACCGTAATTTTCGGTATGGTATCATACCGTACCGTAAGATTTCGGTACGGTAACGGTATAAATTTTTTGATACCGCGGTATACCTCTATCGTACCGAACTTACGGTATCGGTGTATACCGCGATACCGTTATATACCGTAATATCGGTATGTTGGTATATAGCGAAAGTTCGGTATGCCGGTATATACCGCAATACCGGTATGTCGGTATGTAGTGAATGTCCGGTATGTCGGTATATACCGCGATACGGTATGTCGGTATGTACTGAATGTTCGGTATAGCGGTATATACCGAACTTACCGGATGTCGGTATGGAAATATTTCATACTGAAACTTTCGGTATACCGAAATCGGTATACCGAAATGTTCGGTACGGCAACGGTATGAAATTTTTCATACCGTAAAGTTCGGTAAGGTATACGGTGCGGAGAATTTTTTTCGGTATGATACCGTACCGAAAATTACGGTATACCGAAAATTTCGATATTTCTTTTTTCGATACGGTATGTGCGGTATGCGGTATACTCGGTATTTTTCCCCAGCCCTAATTGAGAGACACTTCAAATCCCATCCAGCGTGTAGGGTTTAAGTTAATTTATTGCCACGTTAGCAGCCATTCCACGATTAGTGAATTTAGGATATTTCCGGATATAATTAGCATATGTAGAGGATAAATTCGGTAATAAAATAAAAAAGGATAGATTTGGTTTTTTTAAAAATAAAACGGATATATTTTGCCTTTTTTCCCATTGCACCATATATGTGCACGCGCAAAATTGGTGGTTTATTCCCTTCTTTTTTTGGTTATATATGAAGTTTTTAGGGTCATACACTAATATATATGATCGATCAATCAAAATCAGAGGAAATAGGAAAATACGTATATATACTCGACGACCAATATACATGGTTGTCTTTCTAATTAAGTATGACTGTGTCCCCTTGCTAATTAATTAAATTAGATGAAGTACTAAAAAAAGGTTGCGAAGTGTTAATTACCTAGTCAAATGCTGTCTAACCTCTCTCTGTTTTTCGTAATCCTTATCTTGACATCACAATAAATTAGCGCAGACAGAACACTTGACCCAAAAAAAAAAGAGAAAAAGTAATGGGTTGGCAAGGTAAATGATTAAATATGAAAATATAAGTTAATTAATTAACTTACAAAGGGATGAGAACTTGCGGCCAAGTCCCATGCCTTCCAATACTAGAGCTGGGGGTTTGATTTCTCACTCGTCCCTTTAATTTCCATAATATCCTTGATGTATTAGTCTTAGTCCCAATGTGACATAGGATGCTCTATATACGCCAAAAAAAAGTGGATTTAATTACTGCACACGCATTAGAGTGTGTATATTCTTTACTTGAAAAAAAAAATATATTTTAGCTATTGAAAAATTAGAGTTTGCAATCAAATTCGTGAATGAAATTTGTTATTTAACAAAATTTTGGGGTGTTTGGCAAAAAAGATAAATTAAATCAGCTTGTTTTGGAGACAAAGTAATTTAAAATAGTGTCCAAACAGCTATTTCTGAATCTGCTACAAAGAGTTACATTTTGGATTTCAGCTTATTGTAAGTAAAGAAATTGTCTCAAAACCAAAAAAAATAATTTTAACTAGTTTCTTACTCACATATTCAATTAACATCTAACAGCAAATTGTCAAACAGATCCTCTTGATAGCTAAAAAAAGATTTTGTAATGCCGGCCGGTATTATCTCATTAGTATATACTGTATATGGGTGGACTATAAGAACTTGTTTGGTAGTTATTACAAGAACTTCTGATATGCTTTACATTTAAAACATGTCCTATAAAAGAAGGTTGTTTGCGAGTTAACATATTTAATTTTTATATAATATAGGTTTCCAAGCTTATGTGGGTTTGTTCTTGCTATGCAGAGAATCGAAGAAGGTCAAGTGCTTGTATGCTGAAGGGCGAAAGACTTGCCGAGCGCTCGCATCGCAGATGCGAATAGAGTAGGCAGGAAGCCGTATCAATCGAGGAGGCAAGCGTTTGTGCAATGAGTGAGTAGGCAGACACCCAATGAGTATGAGATCGAGACGGGTGTCCAAGCGCTCGTGAGCATGAGATGAGTAGGCAGGAAGCTTACGTAAAAGCCTATTGAAACCTTCTATCAGTATGGGATGATCGGAGTTAGCAGTGGGCCAAGCGGGAAGCTTGAAGCTCATAAGAAGGCAAAAGCAAGCAACAACGAAAGTTCGTCATGCGCTCGACACAAATGGGTGGAATGCCGGAAGAAGTCCGATAGTCATGCAGAGGTGGCCAGGCAGGAGGCCAGAGATGCCAGGACTACGGCTAAGTCGTGATCGGAGTTAGCAGTGGGCCAAGCGGAAAGCTTTCCAATCGCTCATAAGAAGGCAAAAGCAGGCAACAGCGAAAGTTCGCCATGCGCTCGACACAAGTGGGTGGAATACCGGTAGAAGTCTGATAGTCATGCAGAGGTGGCCAGGCGGGAGGCCAGAGATGCCAGGATTGCGGCTAAGTCGGAGGCATACTACGTTGTGTGAGTAGGCTACGGGAATTACACACAACCCTCGAAGAGAGAAGGATGAAGAGACGGATACTCCCCAGCATGCACGAGGACGTGCATCAAGTTAGCTGGAGGATAATGTGAGCCGGTGCCGGTCCGGCACGAGCGAGATGCTTACTGGTTGCGCATACATGTCGGAAGGGATCAGTTTTAAGCGATTGTGCTTGGACCACGGCGGTAGTCTATCGAGAGGATAGGCGCACCGTCGGGTTTCGCACTGGTTGGGAGCTGATCCCGTTCCCCTGATGAGGCCACGGGAGGCCGAAACCAGTGAAGCATCGGAGATTAGAAAGGCTGAACCTCGGGTGTCTGAAGAGTATCGAGGGAACCCGAGGTGCCGCACGGGTGATGTCCGAGACGGTCTTAGTTGTGAGCATCTCATCCATCAATTTCTACATGGTATCAGAGCTATGGTTGCCCGGGTTGGGTATATTTGATCCTGAATTTGAATTTGATTTCGAGATGGATATCATCTCGAGGGGAGGGTGTGGATATCCCACATCGGTTAAAATGTGGTCCTCCTACTACCTTATATGGTTGGGAGCAACTCCACCTATCATCAATTGGTTTAGGTGTGAGCATCCCATCCACCAATTTGTACAGGTTTTTAGATACATGAGGCATCCTAATATAATTTTTTTTTTGCGAAACAGCCAGCAAAGGCTAGGAAAAGAAAGAAAAAATTACAGAAAGAAGCAATTAACCAAATGAAAAACCCCGAGGGAACCACGTGCCCGCAGCATCGCAGAGAGGGGTCCACGAACAGAGTCTGGCGGGAAGGCCCAGGTCGTGTAGAAGAGTTCCTCATATGCCCCCAATTTCGCCAGAGCATCTGCCACAGCGTTTCCTTCCTGCAATATATGGGTAAACAAACATCTTCTAAATTGGCCTCTCAGTTCACCAATCTTAGCCAAGTATGGGGCCATGAATGTGAGGGTGGCCAAGGCTGTTCCACGAGCCGGAGAGCAGCAGTGGAGTCACTGCAACAACAAATCTCCAAGATATGTTTGTCCAGTGCCAACTGCAGCCCGTAGAGGATTCCAGCGAGCTCCGCTTGGAGGACTGAAACCGAGCCAAGGAAACCTGTGACGCCCCCCAACCAGTAGCCATCGGGTTCTCGGAGGACAGCGCCAAAGCCTGCTCTATTAGATGAGGAGCTGTAGGACCCATCAGTATGTAAATAAATTCCCTCCCAAGGACACATGTTCCACTTGGTAAGTCTGGGAAGAGTGGCCTCTGGAGCGCAATTCTGGAAGCCCAACTGAAGGGTGTCCGCAAAGTGCCCGACACTACGGACGAGGGATTGGTGAGAGGAGCTACGCCCTTTAAATATGCGGATGTTCCTTTCACGCCAAACTTGCCAGATCCCCGCCAAGAAGACCACACCATAATACCGTACCATACCACGAAGCCACAGGCGGATATCCATCCTCTCCATTGTATGAAGATCCGATGGTAGCTCAATATCAAGAGAATTCCAAAGCTGCTTGGCCCATTCACAGATGGCGTACGTATATTAATGGAGGAATGGAGTATATGAAAACAAATTTGAGAGTGGCCTACTTTTTTAAAGGAGGGCTTAAAATGAATAGATAAATAAATCTTTCAATAACTTTTAAATTATTTTAAAGAATGTAAAAAGCTTGATGAGCCGATTACAATTATAGGTTGTGAGTAAAGAATGAAAGCCCAAAATTACAGTGTAGACTGTACGTAGAGTCACACTCGAAAATGTTATTTTTTTTTTTATAAATATTGACACTTATGTGTCAGGTATGTGGGAGCTCAAGCCACACAAATTACAAAGGGGATAAAGGGGATGGATAAGGGGCCGGTGGGAATCGAACCCTCAAGCTATGGTTGGAAGGTAGGGGAGAGGACTATAGTTGGAAGGTAGGGGAGAGGACCACTTAAGTCAAGTCTCATTCCCACTCGAAAATGTTAATTGAGATAGAAACACATTTTTTTTTTTTTTGGGGGGGGGGGGGTAATAAAGAAATAATTAACCATTTTATAGTACTTAATTTGTAGCCGCTGGAATCAAGAAACACACAACATGGCCACAGCACCACTACACTTCACCACTCGGCGAGCAGCTTATCCGCACTGCACAGTTTAGCTTTTACGTAATTCATTGTTGTTAGTACGTACCCCATATGTTTTTTTTTTTTTTTTTAATACTACTATATATATTGAATTAATAGGAGAAAAGAAAGAAATGGAATAATGAGTGGAGGAAAGTGATCCCCCCATCAATGTCAATAAATGAAGAACAGCAACACAGGAAATGGAAGGAAAGGGAAGGGAGGAAGATACCGGTAGGCATGCCCCAAAGCCAAAATGGACGGCCACTTATCAACCACTTATCTAAAAGATCCATATTGATGCAAAAATGCAAAATGGAATGCAGCCTCCTCAGTCATCACATACATAGTGGCGTTGTCGTCCTATCAAAACGCACAACGCCCCAATTGTAGGGCGACGATCCTTCCATCACACCCACACCCACACCCACACCCACTCATTACAATATTACATACACATACATACATATAGTAGTAGTAGTACTAGTATTTATTTTATATTATCATGTCATCGTGTCTTGTTCGTCCCCACAGTCCACAAGCAATTTCCATTTGTACCACTATATATATCACCAGTAGATTCCTCCCAATGGGCGCCGTGCACACAACGCTAGTGATCTGATCGTCGACGACAAAAAAAACACAAAAGTTGAAGACTGCTTACTCACTAGTATAAGGCTAAGATCGATTTATAAGGTAAGAAGGGTGATCGAAAAATGATGATGGAGAAGAGTAATACAATGGAGGGGGAAGTGAGGAAGGGTCCATGGACGGAGCAGGAGGACGTTCAGTTGGTGTTCTATGTGAACTTGTTCGGCGACCGGCGATGGGACTTCATCGCCAAAGTTTCAGGTTTGAAGGTGGCGGGAGACCGGCTCTATAGGTAGGCCTGTTTTGGGCATGGACTCCTTCCTTCCTTGGGCACCAAAAAAGTTTGACGACTTTCTTTTTTTTGTGATTTCTTTCCATCTTCCTCTAGGTCTCAAACGCACTGGAAAGAGCTGCCGTCTGCGTTGGGTCAATTACCTCCACCCGGGCCTCAAACGTGGCAAGATGACGCCTCATGAAGAGCGCCTCGTCCTCGACCTCCACAAGAAATGGGGAAACAGGTATCATCCTCATCATCATCACCATCACCCTTTATACTATATTTTCATTCTTGTAGTATGATCATGCATGATGATCAAATCCTCGTAGATGGTCGAGAATTGCTCGCAAGTTACCCGGTCGTACTGATAACGAAATCAAGAACTACTGGAGGACTCACATGCGCAAGAAGGCGCAGGAGATGAAGAAAGGGGGAGGAGGAGGCGTGGGCGTGGCCTCGCCATCCTCCTCCTCCTCCTCCTCCTCTTCATCTTCTTCCAACTCATCCTCCTCGTCCTCCGTCATATGCAACAGCCCCGCCAACAAGGCATTCTCCCCTGCCACCGAGAACAAGGGCCGGAGCTTCTACGACACCGGGGGAAAGACCAACACCGGGCCGGGGCAAAACAAGCCTGTTCTGGAGGTAGTTGAGGGCACCAAAGTTTACTCGATGGATGAAATATGGAAAGACATCGAGCTGTCGGAAGAAAGCAGCACAACATTCACAAGCCAGAGGATAATGGCCTCTCCCATATGGGATTTTTGCCCCGCCGATTCTCTCTGGTCCATGGATGAAGAGGCCAGCAAGACCATGATGCAGCAAATCGGCATCCACCTCCATTCTTTCCCTCCTAACAACAACAATACGACCGGCTAACTGTCCAATTCTTTCAAAGAGTAGACAAAATTTGTCCACACGAGTACTTAGCACATAGGTGTGTTACCAATTAAGCTATGGCAAGAAGAAAAGTTCTAACTCTTCTGTATGTACAGATTTAGGATTACTCCGCAGCTTCTACGCTACTTAGTCTGTCACCATCCCATTGTTATCGATCCATCGATTGCTCTACATGTTGTAATATTATCGACTCTGGTTTGCATTTTTATTCATCGATTTTTAGCAACGCCATAGATGTGGTTGTTGAAATACGAGTAAATTGAAACTTCAACAACAATTAATATGATTTAAACAAAGGGTCCAACACTGATGGAGAGGTACATTCGACAAACAAGTGAATCATTGCACGAAGTCAAGTGAGGCACAAATAAAGCTCTCCTGAGCATCTAAAATTCCATATTCCTTTGCCAAGAATGAAAAAAATATCTTCCTACTTCTGTTCCATTTGAGAGAATCGTTAGAAAGTTTTGATCCCTATTGAAGAAGGTCTAGAAGCTATCCAACACCAAATGCATCATCCACAGCCGTTGATGGTGCATCGACGGCGTGGATTCACTTTCAAGGCTTTACTCTTATCATCTTTCTTTTCCTTTAATTTTTTTCCCTATTATTTTAAAACAATTTGAGGATATACATATACTATATACTACTTATCTTTTATCTTTGGTGTTGGAACCACGTAGCACACATGATTACCGCACAGATAATATACACTAGATTGTACCTTTCTTATAGCAGCCTTAAGATTTGTTTTAAAGTATTTGATAATATAATAAAACTACAAATGGGTTGGTGCACTTAACTATTCAGTGTAGGGAGGAGTATATTATTACAAGAGGACGTGTTTTGTAATGATAATTAAATTGATAAAAATGAATGAGGAAGGAAATGAATGATGATGTGACAAATTAGAAAATATAGTAATGGTGGGATGACGAGGGCTTATTAGGGAGGGGGGAAATGCAAATGCAATTGTGCAAGTGGCCACACCACCACCTGCCCTGCAACTTGACAAAACTTCTCTCTTTTCTTCTTTTCTGCTACTAATTAAAGCCTCTGTATATTTGTTGTGTGTGCTCCTTTAAATACAATCCAATCGATTTTTTTTATTAAAAAAAATATTAGCTTAAAGTTGATTATAAATGTTTTTGGTTTTGGCACATAAAGTTGATCATAAATTGAACCTCACCTGAATTGATTTGTTAACTACAAACAAATCAAATTTAAATGAACTTTAGAGCTCATGGGTTGCTAGGAGTATTTGGGATGCTAGGAATAATATGGTGTTTCAGGGAAGGGCTGTCTCTGTCTCTTCCATTGTGCGCCGGGCGAGGAAGTTGGGAGATGGGTTTGATAGGGCTTGGAAGAAAATAACCAGATCAAAGCCTACACGTTATGTTAATTGGAATCCTAAGGATTATGAAGGGGCAATACTTCATGTTGATGGTAGTTTACTTGGTAATCTTGACCGTGCTGGTTTTGAAGGAATCATTCGTGATGCTAATGGCATTTGGATTGATGGTTTTTCGGGTTCTGTGGGACATACTAATAATCTTGTCGCGGAGTTATATGGCATTTGGAATGGGCTTAAACGGATTCAATGTTTGGGCATGGACCAAGCTTGTTGTTATTCTGACTCGACTGAGGCTTTTAGACTCGTTCAGACGGAGCGTGGCTCGTGTCATTATTTATTCCCTCTCATCATGCATATCAAGGAACTGATGGGCGCAAACCCTTGTTACCGTTGGTATCATATTTTGAGAGAAGATAATTCGGTTGCTGATTGTTTAGCCAAGCGTGAGGCGAGCATGGAGGAGTTCTTCACTTCATGGGTGTTTCCTCCTGACGATTCTCGGACTTGTTTAGCTGTTGATCTAGCTGGAGTTTGGTACCCTCGTGTGTAGACTTCGATTTATGTTTTTTCCTCCTATCTCTCCCCCTTCTGTAGTTTTTTTTAGTTTTTCTTTGTCGACGTCTTGTTACGTCACTTGTCAAAAAAAAAAAAAAAAAACTTTAGAGCTCATGGGTGGATTGATATTCGTATATTATTAATAAATTTATATAACGAACTTTGTGGATGAATTATGGTATCAAAATAATTTCTTACCGTGGTTGAATTATAATTAACTATACTAAGTGAGTGTTTGGATAAACTGCAAGAAAATATATTATCTGATTATTGCGTTTTCAAAACGTAAATAATCGGTTTAACCGCTAAAAAATGGTGCTACAAACCTGATTATTTGCGTTTTGAAAATGCAATAATCAAATAATCAGTTCCATATCGCTTATCCAAACACCTTCTAAATTTAGTGCCAGTCACGACTAGAAATCTAGAATAACCATGCAACGAGTGAGCATCGATAAATAACTTGAAAAAGTGAATTAGAATTTAAATTAGTAAATAAATTTTTAATTTGTGAGATTAGGGCCAAATAATTCTTTTCACCCCTATCTCCTTATTTGGATTTTTGGTTTAAACGTTGAACATGCATATGATAAATGTGATATGTATTTAATTTAGAATTCCGATTATTGTAATTTATTTAGGTAATTGAGCTCATTATTGTAGATTTTGTTTTCAGTTACGGATTAAATTAATTGTCTAATTTATCTATACAAATATACTCACATTTTCATGTAAATGTTTAATATTTCATAGTAAATGTATCACAAATTTCAAAATCGGCATAATGGATTAAATAAACACATCCTAGAAAGCGTCACACAAAATTCAATTTTTATGCACACTAGCTAAAGTTTAAGTAGGAGTTAAGTACATTAAGTTAAAATTAACAATAAATCCGATCCGTCTCAATGGGGCCATTTTAAATTGTTTGAATGCAAGATCTGATTTAAATTTCGAATCCTAGTGTATAGTGTATACTTTTCATTTTATTTTAAATAGTATTATTATATTGTGTGTTTGCAATACCCACTAATTTTTCTTTTCTTCTCCCTTTTGCATTCATAAATTTCATGTAAATTTATTAGAATGTGGACTGGTCCAATTAGTGGCAAATTTATTGCTAAAAAGGCAGCGTGCATTAATACAATATATATATATATATATATATTTTTACATAGATCGGTATCCTATATTACATTGAGTTCAATAGTAGTCTCTTGATAATTTGGTGGGTATTTAATGGTCGCATCTTCAAATTAGAATTTTGCATACCTTTTTATAGTACGTATAGAATAGTATTAATTAATTAATACTTCATACTACAATTCAATGAATTATTTGAAGCGTAATATTCAACAATGAAGTGTGAATAACTCTGCCTAATTGAATTCAACAATGTCGCATAGAATGATAAAAACATGAAAGGTTAATACATGTAATTGTCATCTTAAGACCACGTCGTTAAGCACTATGATGACCACCAGCTGAATTAACAGTTTATTCATTTTGTCTGATAGAGGTGTCGATCATCTCATTAATTGGGCATTGTTTTTTCCAAAAACAAAAAGAAAGAATATTTTAAAATGGGTTGGATTTAGACTTAAAAGTGGGAATTACAAAATTATTCAGCCACATAATAATTCCAATTTAGCTTAAATCCATTAAAATCCAAACGAAGAAAAAGAGTTTGTAAGAAAAAGGTGAAATCTAGGGATTTTTTTTTTCGAATATAAGGGTAATAACCATTTTAAATGAGGTCTTCACAAATGCGTTTACAACTTTATCTGTGGTGTGTCACTGTGTCCTGCCCCTGCCTGTTTGGATGTACTTAGAATAAAATTTCTTTTGGACGAATATAGTATTCAATCAAGCAATTGTTGAGCTATGGTATTGTTTTTTTTAAAAAAAAAAAAAGAAAAAAAGAATAGAATTTAGACAAGAAATTTCAAGTAATTAATTCCTTGTGAATGAAATATGAATTTTATTTGAATTAAATAGAATTACGGAATTGATTTGAAATTGTTTTCTAAATCATCTCATTAATTCAACCAAAGAAAATAATGCCTCAACTTTTTTTCTTGAAGATAATGCCTTTACTAAAGAAAAAAAAAATGCCTTTACTAAACAACAGAAGGTATTTGAAGATAATTTTTTCTTGAGGTAATAATTAAAATAGACCAGCAGCAGGAATCATTTTCACTTTTTGGCCACGATATTTTGATTTAGGGAAAATAGCCATTAGAAGGATTTCGGGCCTGAATTTAAGTATTGGGCTGGAATTCGGGCTGCGATGGCCTAAAAGTGGAAATGACTCCTTCTGGTGGCTTATTTTAGTTTTTTTTAATTATTTTTTATTTATTTAATTAAAATAAATAATACTCATTCTGTGCCATTATTTATGTCCTACTTTTTTTTTTCTTGTTCCAACATTTTTTTATTTCTATTTTAAAAATAAATAAATATTAATTATCAAATATACCCATCATATGGCATTAATAAATAAATATATTAAACTTTTAAACCCATTACCATTAATAATTCACATCCAACCTACAACCATATATCAGTAAATCACACATAAATAAATAAATTGAAATTGTAAATTCACTACAACCACATTATATAAATTTTTAAGCTACATTTTTTAACCCTAATATATCCTTGTATTTAATACTAATTATCCCTACATAAAGTACCATGTTCGAAAATTTTGGGATACTTATAATAAAACATGTTTATTTTTTACTTTATAATTTATTTGAATATGTGTTTGTTTTACTTATTTTATAATATATTTGAATTAATATTTATTTTATTTCTTATATTACTCCATTCGTCACATTATTAGTGTTAAAAAAGTAACTTAAAAATTTATATAATATGATTGTAATGAGTTTACAATTTCAATTTATTTATTTATGTGTGAGTTACTAATATGTGGTTGTGGGGTGGACTGGAATTATTAATGGTAGAGGGTAATTTGAAAGTTTAATATATTTATTTATTAATGTAAGGTGATGGGTAGGTTTGACGATTAATATTTAATTATTTTAAAAATGAAAATGAAATAAAAATATTGGAACAAGAAAAAAAAAAGTAGGACATAAATAATGACACAAAATGAGTTTATTTATTTTAATTACATAAAATAAAAAAATAATTTAAAAAAACTAAAATATGCCACCAGAATGAGTCATTTCCATTTTTAGGTCATCGCACCCCGAATTCCAGCCCAATTGCCTAAATTCAGGCCCGAAATCCTTCTAATGGCCTATTTCCCTAAATCAAAATAGCGTGGCCTAAAAGTGGAAATGACTCCTTCTGGTGGCCTATCTTTTTTTTTTTTTTTTCGAGAAGATGACAATTTTATTCAAAGCGGCCATCCGGCCAAGCAACAGTCTTCAGACACCTCCCAACGCCCCCCAACATAACCTGTCCTATAGCATGAAATAGATACAACCGCAGTTCAGCACCAAGATCTAGAACAAAAAACCAAAACCAGACGTGCGAACAAAACCAAATGCACAGTACTCAGAGGTGGGCTACACTCACAACACCTCCCAGCGCCCCCAAAAGAACCTGTCCTATAATATAGCATAATACACAGCATCAATTCAAGACCAAGAATAAGGAAATTATTACTAGAAGATAGTGCTGTCATCAAAGCCAAACAGCCATGTTCTGTTCCCCGGCCGCACCTCGCCTAGCCCAAAAGTCCACAAGACCGTTCCTCTCTCTAAGGACATGTTGAGCTTCCACCACTCCCCCACACTTGAACACTGCCAATATGGACACCCAATATTTGTTAAATCTCCAAGGAACTTCATTCGGGTTTTTTAGCCAATGTACCACATTCCGCAAATCACTTTCAAAAACAATCCTAGGAATTGGAAAACCTTGATCCCGAATAATTATATCGCATATTCTACTCACAGCAACCACCTCCGCTTCATTTGAATCCTTGCAGCCTATGAACTCGGACAGAATGAAAATGACATTGCCCCCTTCATCTCTGATAACACCACCTACCCCAGCTGGCCCCGGATTGCCCAACGATGACCCGTCCGTATTAACTTTCCACCAACCGAGCTCGGGTCTAACCCAAACCAGGCCACCTCGCGAGTGCAAGACCCTTCCAGCTACAGAACTCACCAAACCCCCTGGACCATCAACATCTGCACCATACAGGCCAGAGCTCAAATCCCCTCCATAAGCTTGCCACCACATACCCACCCTCCACTTAACACTCTCTTCTGCCATCTTTCGCTCAAAGACCTGCCCTTGGAAAATTGTATCATTCCTAAGTTTCCACACCGTCCACCATATCGCAGCCCCTGTAACCAACCATGCCTGCCTACTTTTCCTTTTAATCGGGGCACAAAACCACCCCAGCAGCAACCACCTCCGCTTCATTTGAATCCTTGCAGCCTATTTTAGTTATTACCTCTTTTTTCTTTGAAAAATAGAATTTCTTTCTACAGTATTAAATCACTCCATCCGTCCCGATAATGCCGTCCGATAACTTTTTGGCATGATGTTTCAGGTAGAATAATTAGTGTTAAATTGGAATAATTAAGTGATGTAATATTTATTTGAGTGGAAAAAAATTAAAGTAATTAATTGATTTGTTCCAAGTACAAAATTTTAAAAATAGGAATGTGTCAAGTAGTAGCACAAAATTAGTGAAAGTAATTCTTATCCCAAAGGTTTACACAAACAGTTTTGTGCAAAGCAATTTATAGGAGTACTCGTTTTAGGTTGATTAGTAAACGTGCTGAGCAAAAACAAAACAAAATTATTTGTTTCAAATCGTTTCGTAATAACTTAAAAACACTTCCTCAATTCTTTTATTTGCTACCGATCCACTGTGCACGCAGTCCAATGCACATTTTAAATCATTAATAATTCAAGTTCAGTACAAGTAAAAATTCTAAAGTTCGATATTTGCATAATGGATTATTCGGCTTATGCACATAAAGAGGAGTTGTATGAGTGCACTCTGTTCGTTCCCTCCTGATTGAATTGATTTGAACTACACGACGAGACAAATCTAACAAGATCTCAATTGACTATATTTTCACTTGTATAACTATAATAAAAATTTAAATCAAAGAGGGTGTTTGGATTGGCTTCTACCAAGGTGTTTTTGGCTTTTTTTGCTTCTGTCGAAAGCACTTTTGGGGAAAAAGAAACGTTTGATTTGGCTTTTTGAAAAAAGCAGAAGCACCTCGAAAAGCTGCAAAAGTACTTCTGGGAGAAGCAGCCCAGGGGTGCTTCTCCGAAAAGTAGAAGCCAAAAGCACTTCGTAAATTGTGCAAAGACTTAAATACCCTCATTACTTAATATAAATTACACTATAAATATATCTTATTATCATATTAAGTAGCATGTCCTTTTTGGTAATTTATACATTTAAAAAACACTTTTTACTTTTACACATCCACACACACTTTTGAAAAAAATCTGATTTGCAATCATTCCATCCAAACACAAAAGTTACATGCTTCTGCTTTTGACTTTCACTTCTGCTTCTGTTTTTTTCAAAAGTCAATCCAAACGGGCCAAAAGTGTGTCTGAATAGTGTCAAGAACACATATGGGGCTATTATTTAAAAACGGAGGAAGTAAAAAACAAAAAAAAATAAAAATCCCCAATTTGCCAAAAAGAAACCAGTTAATTAAATTGGTTTTTTTTTGTCAGCCATGAAAGTAGTCCGCTCTCACAAAATAAAAGAAGTTTTACATTCACAATAAATCAGCAATGACCTAGAGATAACCTTTGATGAGGCCTACAACCAGGTATGAGTATAATTTCAAACATACCAAATAAATAGGCAGAAAATTGAGAATGAAACAGCAGAAAGGAAGACGCAGCATTCATCATGATCAAAACATGAAAGTATCACCATTCAAAATATTTTAAAATAAGTATCACCATTCAAAACATAAGATTATTACCACCTTTGGCAAAAACCACAAAATTCTCAGTTGTATGACAGAAATTGAACAAAGGCAAAAACAAAAAAAAAAAAACAAAAAAAAAAACAAAAAAAAAAGAAAGTTACACCAAATGTCTCCTGGTGCACTGAGTACAAGATTGTTTGACATAAAATGTCACCTCAAGGACCATCCTCAGTAAAAGAAACCAAGCACTTTACCTCCTACATTTTTCCTGCGAGCTTCTTCATGGTCCATGATTCCGGCCGACGTAGTCAGCACAATATAGCCAAACTGCAATAATAATAGTTAAAATCTACAATAAGACCTTCGAGATTATACACAATTATGCAATTATTTCACTCATGAACATATCTACAGAGATACACCATGTTTTGATTGCATGGCCAGTGTTGTTACGGTGACCAAAAACATTGTATTCATTCTTGAAATGAAAATGATAATAATTACCAGCCTCACATAATATAATAGCATTTCAGCAGCCACAACAAACACAGGTCAAAGAAAAAAATAATAATAATAAATAATCTAAGAAGAAACATATAGCCAACATTGATTAATAAAAAAAGAAGCAACAATGGCAAAGGAAATCTCTGAAAATAGAGGAAAAAAACCATCACCTCCTTTAGTGTATACTCAAACATATCTTAAGGAACCAAGGTGAAAGGATTGACATAAATAACAAACAGCTTGCTGGGAAGTTGCCATGGGTTACCAAACTGTTGACACATTTAAACTTTTATTTTTATAGATTTAATTTTGCTAAACGCATTTGAAAATATGGTACCTGCTCAATGGAGAGTTTTATCATAACCCAAAACAGCGAAATAGGAGCACTTGCATCTAGAGTCACACAAACACATATTGTGCCCTCCCCCGAGTTTTTCCATCAAGCACATTAGACATTATAATAGAAGAGGGGCACCCCAGAAATAAAATTGTGTTGGAATAGGAAGAAATACTCTGTTTAGAGATTACAGACTTCCTCTCCATTGTTCACTTTTTGTGATTCTTCATAACATAACATTAAAGTACAAGGGCACATTTAATTAATCTTTATAAAATGCTCACTTATCATGTGCTCATACATACAAGCCCTTGAACTAAGGGTTTACATAAAATAATCGCTCTAGATAGTGGTTGGCACTGAATAAATCACCAGAGCTGTCAATTTACTCTAAAAGATTGGACAACAATGCAATAATAACTAGATATACTCATCAAGTAAGCTACTTGGATTAAGTGAGACAACCATCTCACAAATTGATATATTGAAATAGTTACAATATAATTATGTATATTTCACCTGTCTGGATGGAAGCAGCCTTGCAGTCCATGGCTCAATCTCCTTCACACCAACATCAAACCGAGGGCTAATGACCCCACATTTGTTCAGCCTACCATTCAATTCAACCACAATTTTACCAGATCTATGGTCATCAACATACTCGAACTCCCCAATGTAACCTGTAGAACAATTAATCATGAAAACAATGATGTATAAAGAGGAAAACAAAAAGCAGGTGCCGCATGAGCAAATGGCCATACCATGCTTCTGCATAACCAGAAGAAACTTGATAATGACTTTTGAAGAAGGCCTGATCATGACCTGACGTTTCCCCCGCTTCTCAGCATTGTACATGCTCTTGAGAGCATCATTCAAGACACTTACTCGACCCATCTTCTTATGTAATCTATTTGGACATGACAGAAACACAAAGGCACGAAAACTAAATTTCATCAGAATTCCAATAATGGAACAGAAAATATATAGTATATATACATATATATATATATTTGGTAAAACAAATCACTAAAAGGATCTTGAACCAACACTGATGTCATTCCACAGAAACACATATGGTGAAAATTTGCCTCCATACAGGCATTGTAGATAACTACTTTCAACTCTAAGTTCTGGATTTGCTACACAATGCCACTTTTAAATCTCGCACATCACACACAAACAGCAACATAAAAAAGGCATAATAACATTACATAAATTCACAAATCAGCCATGCATAAAAAACTCTTCCTTAATTAATAAAATGAGAAGCATTTTTTCAGTCTACTTAGGAGTCCTAAACACAGCACAACGGCCGCGAATCCAATTAAATGCAGCCCGCTTCATAATCAAAAGTGATAAAGATGGGAAATTTTCAGCATGAGCAGATTTCCAAAAAACAATATCGACAAACAAATGTAATCGATAAAAGGAAACACCCATAGAGGTGAGAATGAATGACTCAATCAC
This sequence comes from Hygrophila difformis, assembly GCA_030278955.1. Classification (NCBI taxonomy): domain Eukaryota; kingdom Viridiplantae; phylum Streptophyta; class Magnoliopsida; order Lamiales; family Acanthaceae; genus Hygrophila; species Hygrophila difformis. The sequence goes on from JAOANR010000001.1 coordinate 13,971,526, forward strand.
AGTATGAGAAGCAAAAACCTGCTTTTAGCAACCCGGGCGGCGGCGCTGCAACGTCTCCGATGGTTATGTCGATAGAGCAAACAGCGAAGACGTTTAAAACTAGGGTTTCAAGCATATAAATGAGAGATAGTATATAAGTAAAATAAGAACCCAACACAAGCCCATGGGCCACCAAATTATATACATGTTTTTGGGTATCTAAAACTTGGGCCCATTGGGTTAAGGGATTATTTTTATTTAATTTAAATTGAATTGAATTTGGAGTGAAAATTCAATTTTTTTAAATCCAAAACTTCATAGTAAGTATAATCCTATTAAACATTCCTTTAATTAAAAAATTTAAGTAACTTCAGAATTTTTCTTGTAAATTTCCTTTTTTCAGTAAAAGATAATAATAATAATAATAAAGCTTTTTCATAATTTTGCATGGCCTAATCACTAATTAATTAGGTTTTGCATTTTATTCCAAGAGTTTTATTGGCTCATTTTAGTTGAAGTTCAAATTATCATGAGATTAAAAGTTAAAAATTTTGAGCTATTGAGTAGAAGAAAAATTAAAATAAAATTTATTGTTAAGATTATTTTAATTTTTTGGCAAGCTTTGAACTTATTACCTTTGATTTAATCATAGTAACTAAAATTAAATTACTTAAATTTTCACTTTAGTTTATTCAGAATATTCATGTTCATTTCTGTAATTATCAAATTGATTTTAATATATATATTTAATTTATTAAAACAAAGAAAACAATATATATCAAACACCCTTTGTTGTTGTTCCCTGCTTCTCGAAAAAAAAAAAAAACACCCCTTTGTTTTATACTCGACTATACTACTCCCTATAAAACTTGAAATTAAGTCCAAAAGCACACAAACTCAATTAACTTTATCAATAGAGAATAAGACATCATTTTAATCTTTTATTATACTTTCACTAATTAGAATAATATTTTATTTATATGATTATGAATAGGATTCTTATAATATGTAATGCTGGGATTGTACAATGGAGACCCTTGATTGTTGGAGGAGTTTGGTCTCCCATTGTGGTCGCCAACCTGTTGCTCCCGTTTTGGGGCAACGCTAAATCCTCAAGATGGAGCCTTCAAGACGGAAGGCGGGACGAGGACAGTCCCAAGGGATGCTACGAACTAGAGCATTGCGGAAAAACTAAGGAAATAAAAGAAAGCAGTAAAGGAAAGCAGTAAAGAGAGCATTAAGGAAAGCGACAAAAATGTAAAGTACTGGAAAAATAAAGACATTGTATTGAAATGTTGGTGGTTGAGGAACCCAGATTACATCTTAAGTTCTAATATTTATACAATGCATGGTGCTTGTTCGTTGAGAGGCACCGGTTGGGGGAAAGGGATAAGGATGAAATTCAAAAAGGATCTTCCCCGCCTTTATTCTGGTACTAGCGCAGATAAGGCTTCCGTGAGGATGATGAGAGTTTTCGCTCGGGGGTGACGTCACCTCGTAACGTTCTGGAACCGCTTCTTCTAACTCGTGGTACTCGGGCAGTTATCGTGCTCAGGCATAGCTCTCTCCGGATTGCGCCCTTTATTTAGATAGATTGGCTTGCTCGGGCGACGCCCCTCGGGGTCCATGGGTTGGTCTTGGGCCATCTTGTCCACGTCAAGCCTATAAATTGTGCTCTTGTGTAAATTGGGTCTGGATATGTATGTGGGCTGAATTAACATAATTTTTATGTGTTAACATAAGGTGAACGGTTTATTAATAATATAGTTTTAAAAATTTATTTATTATTAAATAAAATTAAGTGAATAATTTTAATATAAAAATAATTATAAATGTGCATAAACTAAGATTGGAGCCTATAATTATAATTTTAAACTCTGAAATATTTATAATTATAAATATGCATTTAAATATTATATATATGTTTGTGGTTTATTAGTTATGTTAATTTAAATTAAATTGTTAAAATAATATGTATTTAAAAAATCAAGTAAAATAAATTAAATTATAGTAATTGAGTTGAGTTGGGTTGCGTTGGGTTGGGTTGGGTTATTGATGGTAGTAGAAATTAAAATTGGTTATGGGTTGTGTACGTGGAAGAGAGAGAAATTAATATTATATTGAAAGGTTGGGTTTGTTGGATTATAAATGGTGGTAGTCTTATGGATGATTCCCCGGATCCAATTGTTGGTCCGACATCAAGTGATACTGTGAGCATATTGCTTTTGTGCTTATTTTCTTTAGTCGGGGCCTTTTGTGTCATTTGTGATATACACACTTTTCAGGCCAATCCAACCGACGATCAGACAATTCAAATTAATCCTACTGATGGTTCCCAAGACTAACCCACCCGGTGAGGTTAGGATAAGATTCTCTTTAGCCTGATATATGATCATCTTTATCGGTTTTATTGTAACAAACATACTTACACACACCACACAGCAAATTATGGGGGCAAAAAAAAATCATAGTGTGTGGATTAATTTCTAATGTATCAACAGAATAGAATAACTGTGCTAATGCATAAATTTATAATGAGACAAATAATAGCAAGTAATAGGTATTTTAATTGCACACAAATAAGGGGCCCAATTGATTTACTACCTTCCACAAAAGATGTAGCAATTAGTATATTAGAAATTTCCCATAATTATAGGATAGGATTAAGTAATTTAAATGATTAAGGTTGACCATCCAAAAAATGCAACACAACATTTAATATTTACCTTATTGATCAAAACATATTCATATTGGCAAACTATCACACTCATAGGCAATGTTCACGTATTCAGCAGGCGCTGAATAAGCATGCAAACCGATCCCCTGAATGCCAACCATACCCTCCAAACGAAATAAATAAATACTATGGTCCAAAATAAATTTTAGGTAAATTAATCATATCCTACTACATCTAACTTGATGATACCATCGGACAGGAACCAGATAAACAGAACCTATTCAATAATGTTTAATGTTTACCATAAGCTGGGACTCAACAAGCACCTCATGGATTGTGTCTACCAGCACTTCCAGTGACGGGGACACCATCGAAAAGTTCGCTGCCAATGAATTGATATGCTTCTTCTAATAGCCCTTTCCATTGCTGACATGATTGCGATGATTGCATAAGTTCACTCTTCAGCCTTTCGCTCTCCACTTCAGCAGCAGCTACAGAAGAACCTTGTTGCTGTTGAGGGGTTAAGCAAGATGTTAGAGAATTTTGCAGCAGCACAAATATGACAAGGAAGTTTTAGAGAATGCAAGTTCACATATCTAAAACTATTCATACGTTATTGAGCATAAACAAATTTTCATGAGTTATTAAACTGAAACATAGTATTTTGCAGAGTTTGGATTTTCAAAGAAACTTTCATGAGACACTGAGCCATAGAAGTGACTAGAACAGAACATAATACGTTGTCGTCAATCAGATGTAAACGCTATTGCAGCCGTGAAACAATTAAAATAATAATAATAATAAAACTTCCAATCAATAAAGCTGGCTGGCATGGGCTCCCACCACACTTTCCCAGGTCTCTAATGGCTCATCCACAAAAAAAAAAAAAAAAAAAAAAAAAAAAAAAAAAACTGGCTGGCAAACTTTTAAACTCAGGAGGAGGATCTATCGTTTGAGGACAAGAAGATAAAAAAACTTAAACCTTATAATGTACAGCTGGATATGATGTAAAATTGTAAACCACATGTTCCATCCTAGAATTTGAAATTTACGAGAGCAGAAGCGATCAATTTAACATAGCATACATGTTAGCACATTCGCAACTGTGCCACCTGATAAAACTCCTTAAGAAAGGAACAAACGGATTCAAATGAAAAGCAAGACAATTGGACAGAGACAAATTTAACGTATAACTATAAAGAAAAAAAACCTGCATATCCTTTATGTGATCTTCCATTACATTAACACTCCTGTATTGAGTGTCTAAAGGTTCGTCGGAAGTCATCTGATGACCGATGAATGCTTTAACAAAAGAATTCTCATCTGGGGAATTAGCAAACTTTTCCAGTGGAGGAGGTAATGTTACACCACGCCTCTTTAGTGGGGTGGCCTGGGAAACAGATGTTAGAGGATTTTTGTTTTGAGATGGCCTGATGATGACAACATTACTAACAGGACCTGTAAAATGACAACGGCCAAGAGGAAGACCATTACTCTTTGTTCATGATGTTTTAAAAGTAAGGCATTTAATATGTTTGTTCTTAAAAGATAATTGTTTCACTATGAGTTTTCTGACCACAAAATTTATTTTAGTTCTCATGCGCAAAAGTCCAAAAAATTATTCCACATTTAATTAATGATAGCAGAAATATAACCATATATCGTTCAGCACAATCAACAATTATGCGTAAACTACTACCTTAATTTTTGCAATGGCATATACTCCGATAGTCATGTCAAGTAAAAAATAATTTCATTTAATGTACAAAGATTAGTAGGGTTAAAATGCAGTACCTTTTGTGTGCTTAAGAATTCGAATAATGGTACGTGTTCTTGTATCCCACACTCTGATCATGCCATCCTCTGATCCAGAAACTAATAGGAACCCATTGGCACTAGACGCCAAGCAAGTTACAGCTTTGCTGTTTCACATATCAAACATGTCCAATCCAGACAAATCAGAAAGACTACAAGTCGAATGTAGGTTATATGCAGAGGCTAACAAAATCATGCTTCAGCGGTTCAGCCTTTATGAAACCATTAAGCATTACTACATCAAAACAATTTAGCTGTTCAACTTCTGCCATGCAATGATGTAATCTAATAATCTATCATTATGCCAGCTATGAAATTTCCAAATGCATATTAGAACAAAAGCCTTAAAATTTAGATACCCCTAAATGTGTCATTTCATATTTAGTTCCTCAAAAAAAGAATCATCAAATGTCGTATAGCAATGTTCGAAATTGCTCCTGTGTGGTTCATTCTAAGTAGCTAACAGAAAAGGCATAATAAGCAACTCAGCTGCTTCGGTAGGCAAGCCAGCCAGCAAGCATTCTATTAATGCCAGTTGCATGATCTTAAAAATTGCAATTCAAACACGTCACAGTACAATTTTCTAGAAGATTTTCTAGAAGTGACTAGTTGCCAAGCAAAAAAAGAATATGCAGCTATCCAGCAATCCAAAAACACAATAGCCCTCTAACTAAATAGAAGAGTGTAGCAGGCAACTGGACATCCCAATTAATTAAGGAAACTTTATAGTTTGTATGGAGCATGGGAGGAAAACAACAAATGATCAAACCAAAGAATGCCAAGTATAAAGGTTTCAATAAGCGAAAACAAAATATAAGTACAAGTAGAATAACCTGTGCTCGGAAAACGAACCAATTATGTAGGGTCCATAATTGCTGCTGGAGGATACAGGAGAATTTAATCCGGCAATGAATATCTTACCATCTCTACTGCCTGCATAGAAGACATGCTCCCAAGGGTCCAAGGAAATTGCACCAATCATTGAAGGGAAGACAATATTCCTTAATAATTTCCCTTTTGATAAGCTCCAGACCTGGCATAGAAACACAAATATTTATTGGATGTTTGAACCAGCAGAGAATTGAACATCAAGTAATTAATTTCAGAGTTCATCAAATGCTTAATAAGCCAATAAGGTGATTTATGAGTTGACAGCCAACAAAAGGATTGTGCTATGTGGGGAAAACAAAAATCAGTTTGCAAATTAGAGAAATTGAAAATAGAAACAATGCATATAGAGTTAAGTAAAAAACAGGATTGTGTCTCAATTGTTTCCACATGGATGATAATGAATATGCAGTAGCAAGAAGTGGAAAAGATTATTGGCAGTATATACTGAACCTTGCATGTGCAATCTTCAGACGCGGACACAACGATTGCATCACATTCGCCATGACCAATCTTAATGTCGGTCACTCGCAAAGCATGCTCATGGAAATTGTATTCATACAAATGACTCGTCTCGTCCCTCCTTACATCATCAAATATCCTGTAGTATAAAAGCATCCAAAAAATACTCATACCAAAGTACCAAACTTTAACAGAAAAACAAAAACATAGAACCGGGGCATACAGGAAAAGCGACCAAACCCTAACGCATCCATCCTCCGATCCTGATATCAGAAGGGATTGATCAGCATTAAATACCAAACAAGTCACCGCTCTGTAATGCGCATGCCACTTCTTAAGCAATTTCCCAGTGGCAACCTAAACTTCCAAGGAAAGAACAAGATACTCCTCAGAACCAGTTATGTAAAGGTCACAACATAAATAATTGAAGGATTATTTAACATAATTCACCTCCCAAAAGTATATATCACCCGAAACGCCTCCTCCGGCAATATAAATTCCTTCAACGTCAGATGCTAAAGCCTTTATGGGCTCTGCAGGGAAGCTCCTAACCTCAACCTGTGGCTGCGAAATTCACAATAAACTATCTTAAATTTCCTTCTTTCAGAAACAACCAAAAAAAAAAAAAAAAAAAAAATCCAAAACCAATGGCAAATAAACAAACAGAGCTTTTCCCGAAATTAGAATGCAAAACAGAAAACAAGAGAATAGTAGCTTTAATTCCTTCCAAGAATAACCTTGTTCCAGGACCAATATAGAATGGATCCTGATGTGGACGACTTGGGGTCTCGAATTTGGGAAGAAGCGAGGAACCGGCCAGCAACAGAGGTGAGGCCATGGGGAGGGGAGGCGCACAACTTGTAACGAATGTGTTCGGCGCCGGTGGCGAGGTCCCAGCAGCTGATGCCAGCATCCACAGGGGAAGAGGCAAGGACGACTTCAGGCTCCATTGATGGAGTCCTAGAGAAAAGTTAACACTTACAGTCACAAACGAGGAAGTGAGGTTGCAACTGGGGAGCGGTGGCGAGCAGCTTCCGGCAGTCGAAGTGAGGGCCAATTTGAGCACGGTGGCTGGTGCTGGTGCTGATGCTGCTGCCGTGCCGGTGCTGGTGCTGTGATGCAGAGTTTGAGAATACCAGAAAAGTGGAGAAGTTGTGAAGACCACAGAGACAACGGCAATCCAGGAATTCTTCGACAAATTTCCCTCTTATGTCAAACCTGAAAACAATCTATTCCTATTTACAGTGATGACACAGACTAATAAAAATATTCAATAAAACGTAATTTCATAACATATAAAATCAAAATACCTCCTACAAGGTTCTCTATATTAGTCAAGTATATACAACACACAAGCCTACTGCCCACAAAGCTTTCTTCCAAACTTACAATAATAAGGTGTTTTTAGTTGAATGATTTAAAAAGGGACACCAGGAAATTGGACTTCGACTTCGATAAATAAAGCCAATACATAAATTGTTCATTCAAGAAAATTAATATTAACTAAAATTTATTACAATTGTTCACGTCGAGTCATCATACTTTGGAATCTATTTGCAATGTCGTCAATGCTAACTTTTAAAAACAAATCTTTCTCTATATTAGTTAGGCAATGAACTAATACAAAAGCAGACATCCATCAAATCAAGCCATGCCAAATGAGAAAATAATATTGAATCTCAAAATAAACATAACTCATTCCACCTAAGCCACTGTAAGAGGATTAGCTAAATGATTTAATGAACTAATGGCAAAATGGCTTAACCTGCATGCCAGAAAAAGAGAAGCCATCACTTTTACTAGGAGCAAGGGCAGTAATCAAATCAGTACAGTTAAGCCATGATTAGGTTAGATTCATTATTTTCACCAACACTGCATCCTAATAATCCATTATACCTTTCCAATTGAACTGATGCTTTCTGCAAAGATAATGCAGCTTTCTACTACTCTAATTTATGTGCTTGGAGTATTATCTACCAATTCTAACAAAATTTGTTAGAATTTGACAGACCTAGAAAATTCCATTTCCATATAGTTTCAGATTTTGGAAGATCTCTATTCTCTACGACCTCGCAGTGTAATATTGCAATCAAACAAAGAACAACACCAAAATACCATATACCCTGTTCTTCTGAATTTGTTCTTCTTCTTCTTATTATTATTATTATTATTATTTTCTTACTTCACAATTGTATCAAAAAAACAGTAAAAACTCTTTCCTTCATAAATTACAAGTGGTTATTTTATGTCTATAATCTTTTTGTGAATCTAACAGAGAACTACAGGAAGAATAATGAATGAGGACTCTCAAATTCATATTTTATAACTCGGTGAAATAGAATATATAGAAAATGAGTTGCAAAGAATTATGGATAATGCACAACATGTCTCAATCAACAATTGTAGAGATTAAAATAAACCAACACCAACAAACCGAAAATCAAATAAAAAAAGGAGATTCGGGAGTGAGACCTAAAAAAGAAACACAAAAATTGAGATTTAGGGCAACTTACCTATCGCAAACGCAGCCGAAAAAAAATTGGAGAAGCACATGACAAATCGCAATCAGGCGCAGCGGCGCAACAAAGGTGAAAGAGGACGATGAGATTTGGGGTTGGGAAAGGGAAGAGAAGTGCAGAACGATGCGGAAGAAAGGAGATGAACATGTGATTTGGGCTGAAAAGAGTAGAAATTGGGGGTGCCTGGCTATGTAATATCAATACCTAGTGGGCTTTTCAAAAAAAATTGGTAACAAGTCCGCCACTGACTGCCAGCGCCACGGTTTTCTTTGATAGGGAGACGCCGACGATCAGAGAGGCGGAAGCTGACATGGATGTGCGGACGGACCCGACTAACGGACGGCCCGATCCCAAGGAAAATATTTTGAGTCATTCAAATCAAAATTTCAATGGGCCGTATTAACTGAATTAATTAAATGGAGGAAGATAAAGAGTAGCCCAATCTAAATTAAGGCCCAACAAAATAAGAATGAATTTAGCCCACTGCCAAAACGCGATTCCATCCTGCAATCAAACAACTCAAACAAAGTGCGGGGCTCACCTATCTTCAATCTATTCGATTTCTTTTCTTCGATCCATGGCATCAATTATTTGGTATCAGAGCCTAGCAAAGAATCAATAGATCTATCCTCCAAAAATCCATAAAAATTCAAAAATCCATCAAAAATCCCCAAAAATAATCCCCTGATTACTGTTCATCGAAAAGCCGTTTTGCTCAGTGCATATTCTCTGAATTCTGAGTTCATATTCGGTTTTTTCGGATAGTTTACACTCAAAATCATATCAAGTTTGAAAATTTTGGCTAAGGGAATCATTTTCTATGAATTTTTGAAGATCTTGGCCATATTTTCATAAAAAAATTGTTCATCTCATTTTTCATTCATTTCACACACCACCACTCACCATTTGGAAGCATATTCCATTTGGTAACTTATATCCTCTATTCCTAAGGGGTTATAATGCCCAAATTTTTCCAAACATCCATCCTTCTCCAAAAATCCCTCAAAAAGCCCAAAAATATGCTTGCTGTCCACCTATCCGTTTTTCTGTGTTCATAATTTTTTGAATCTAAGTTCATATTTGGATTCTTTGAGTTGTTTACATAGAGATTCATATAAAGTTCATCAAATTTGGTCAAGGGAATAATTTGTTATGAATTTTTGAAGTTTTGGCCATTTTTAAGCCCTATTTGGTGTTCATCCCTTGCTCTTGTTTCATTTTCTCCAATCTCATTCTTGTATGGTTATAATGGCACATATTAATGGTTTAAAGTGTTAATTGGATGTTATTGTGTCAAATTACCGAAAGAGATTGAGTGTTGAGAGTTTGGGAATTAATTTGGGAATTTAGGGTTTTGTTGATGTTCTTGGTGTTCTTGCTTGTTCATCCAACATTCAAGTAATCTTCATCAAGTTCTTGAGACATTACCTTTTTGATACATTTGAGTACTACAAGGGTATTATTGGAAAGTCTTAAGGGACAAAAGCTTGCAATTACTACAAATTCATTAATTGTGGGGAAAAGGGACGTGTACCACATTACATTAAAAACCCCAAATATTTGCTCAAATTGGAGTGCACACACACAAGGGCATTTGCATTTCAAACTTGGCATTTGTACCAAAAAGGGAAAGGCAAGAGACAACAAACGGGAAGAGACATTTGTGTTTCAAAATTGGTTGCTAGCTCAAAGTCAACTGGGGCCCACGCATCATTGAATCCTAGCAACGAGATTACGATTCTTTCTGCACACCAATTTGCTGAATCGCAGAACAGTAGGCGTTTTGAACAAAATTTCAACAATTGGTCTTGAAAATTCAACAAGTGGGTCTTAGAAATTGGAATAGTTTAAAATTGGTTTAATTTAATTGGGCAAATTTTGTTCAATTGAGTTAAATTAATTGGGTTATTTTTTAGTGAGGCATAAATGGTGTGTTTCCGAGTGTTTTTGTTTGTGAGGTTTTTATTTTTCACTTTTATATTGTGAGGAATCGGAATCCCTAAACACTAACTAATTAAAACTTAGAACCGTCAATTGTGCCTGACTAATCACGCCAGCCATCCATTTTTCTTTGATTGAGTTGAACTTTGCACATCTGATTCGTGCATTGTGCGTCACCAATTCCAATCTTGATCTTCTGACACAGCTCTCGATAAGCTTCAAGGATCTAAATTGTGATTCGACTCAAGTTTTCTAACACTTTGAGTTTGAATATTTTTCTGAAATGGCAGGTGACCCTTATGCTACCATAATGGAGATGTTGGTAAAAATGGATGCCAAGATGATTAACATGGATGCCGAAATGATGGAACAAAATCATAAACTTGCTACCTTAAGAAAATCTATTGAAAAACTTGGGAATTTCGAGGAAAACCCCACTGCTCCTGAGGTTGAACCGGCACAACCAAGCAGTAATATTGAGGAATCGACTGAGGACAGTAATGAATTATTAGCAGAGGAAAGCTCAAGCAGTTGATCCTCTCAAGTCTGTGAGGCTCCTGTCGACACCGGGCGTGCAAAAGCAGTGAAGAATTCTTTTGAGGTACCGAGGGTAAAATCTCATTTCTCCACATTGAAGGTATCCCAAGAATTTCAAGTTTCTGAGCAACAAGGAACATGATATAAATGCAAGATTTCTTAATCATGCTTTGAATATCAAGATCCGTTTTGGGAGCATATTGAAAGTCTGAGGCCGAATCAGTATCGTAAGCACTTGCTTGAGAAGTTGATTTTACCGGATAAAATGAGCGCTGATCATGATCAATTCTATTATACGGGTAAGATTCCTTTGAGCCACATGCGATATTTGATCTCATCATTGGGAGTAAAAGGAATCAGGGTGCATCTGCGAGCTCGTCATTTTCCACCATCAAGACGGAAATCCTTCCATGGTTGTGTTGTCGATCCTATTGCAGTGACTTCTCTTTCAGCTTTGAAGTTCAAAGCTTTTGAAGGGGGAGAGTATGACATGGATCTCCGGACCGACCCGACTGACGGATGACCCGATCCGATTATTTGGAGCAGACAGGAAAATATTTTGAGCCGATAGAAAAATACTTTGAGTCATCCGGATCAAAATTCCAATGGGCCCGTATTAATTAAATGGAGAAAGACAAAGAGTGGCCCAATCCAATTTAAGGCCCAACAAAATAACGCGATTCCATCTTGCAATCAAACAACTCAAACAAAGTGTTGGGGGCCCCACCCCAATTTGAGGTTCTCTTCAACGGAATGTCCCCTTCCCCGACGAGCGTATCTCCGGCGGCATTACTCTATGACCGGCCAAGGGGATATGAAAGCTCTCAAATTATCTCCAGCGTCCACCGTCGTTCCAAAGCTGTCCTCCGCCCATCGCCGTCATCTTCGACCACGGGACAAGCATCCCCCGTCAACTCCAGCATGTCCCTCACAGGACAACCATCTCTCCGGCAACCTCCGTCACTTCCCATTGTCGAGTCCGTCACCAACTCCGACCGACAGGAGGCCTCTTCGCCATCAAGCTCTATGTCCGCCACCAGCCACCTCGTCATCATCCACCACGGCCAGCCCTCCAATTCTCCGGCCATCTCACCCGAAGAAGAAACCCTCTTTCTATCCTCCAGCAAGCCACCATCTCCGGCAGACTAATCCCAGTCGTCATCTTCGAAGATCCGGCCATGGTCTCCACCTCCATCTATCACTGTCGTATCTCCGTTCATCATCTCCGGCGATTCCCGAAAACCGTAACTACGACGAAGAAGAAAACTCCGTCTCGCCGCAACAATTTCAGTTTCGGCCGACTTCCATCCTGCCATTTCCGTCGACCTCCTTCCAGCGACGACGCCAAGCCCCTTCTTCGCATCGTCCTTCATTCCGCGTCGTCCTGCGGTCTTGCGTCGTCGCTAGTGACTTGCTTCATCGGCCGAGCGGTTCACGTTGTCCATGGCTCTCACGTCGTCTGCCCTCCTGCGTCGTCTGCGTCTCCGAAGAACCTATGACGTTAAAGGTCTCGTGTCGTACCACCTCTGCTACGCGTCGTGCACGAAGAGGTTAGCGTCGTTCGTTTGGTTCCACGCCGTCCATCTCCCATTTCAAATTCCTCTGTGCACATGAGTGGAGGATCCGGGGAGTTGAGGTCCTGAAGGCACCAAGATGATTAATTCCTACATTCTGGACTTGAGGTCCCAGCCCTTTCTGCGCCGAATCCCGAAAGTATTTTCCTCCCCCATTTTACGTCATGAAGCCCATTTGAGTGTCCCGGCGTCTTTGATGCTTCACGTCGTGCCCAACAAATTTTCTGCCTTGTTTAATTTTATTTAGCACTTGTTTAATTATTGTAATGGATTGATTAAAGCCTTAGTTAATTATTTAGCTTTATTAATCCATGTAATTAGGGTTTGCCTATATATATGGCATTCCCCAACATTACACCTTACCTTTTGAAATCAATGAATATTTTTGCTTGAAAGCATCTATCCATTTTCTTAAGGTCATTTGAGAGTTTGTGGGAACCGAAAACACTCACCTATCTTCAATCTATTCGATTTCTTTGCTTCGATCCATGGCAGAAGCGGAGATCGAAGAGGCAGAGTCGGAGGCCGGAGATGGACAGAGGCAGAGCGACTGGATTGCTGGAACCTGGATGAACGCAGAGGCAGAGGAATGGAGGATGACGATATAAATTTTTGAACGATGATGAGAGAGGCGTGAGGTTTTGATTTCTTTTGGATCCCTAACATGTCGCAATTGAGGCTAAGGGGAATACAATTACGACCGGTGAAGTCTAGCCATAAACCCTAAACCTATTAGTATTTTCATTTTACTAGAAGTACCCGCCCGTACTATGCACCGGGGCTTAGATTATAATAATATTACCACCTCCGTTCTTTAATGTTTGTTACGTTTTGTAACGTGGCACTATTCACATATAGAATTTCACTTAAAGTTTTATCATAGTTATACAAACTAAAATATAGTCAAGTGGGATCTTGATAGATTCATCTCGTTGTGTAGTTTTTAAATATCAAACTTTTAAATTTTTACTTGTACCAAACTTGAGATGAAAGTTACCTAAAAGGGTATTCGGGTATTTAAAATTCGGTTCGGTTCATTTCGAATATTTGGTTCAGTTCGGTTAGTTACTTGAAAGGATATTTAGTGAGATGAAAGTTACCTGAAAGGATATTCGGTTCGATTTGTTTCGAATATTTGCTCGGTTCAGTTCGGTTAGCAAATACCTGAAATGACAAATATTTATGTAGACTATTGGGTAGTGGGTTGATTATTGGTTTAAAATTGTAATTGCTCAAGAATAAACTACTAGCTTATTTTTTTAACGCTACTACAAGTAGTTTCCAAAAAGAAGCTTCCAAAAGCTCACAAAATCTCTCAGAAGCTAGTGTGCAAAACGGGGCTTTTGTTTTGAAATAAAAGCTAAAGCTACTAAAGACTCAATTACTTTTATCAGTAAAGAATAAGACATCATCGACGTAATAAGAATTTGAAACGTCATCTATATATCGATAATCATCAATTTTATTCTTTAATTTTACTAATTACAAAACAGTCCTGTAAGCATCATACTATAATCAATTTCATCTGAGGAGCATTTTAATAATTATTTTTAGATCCATGATGATGATGATATTTTAGCAAATTATTTTCAAAATTAAACTAGACAAAATTAAAATTTCCGGGGATAAAAAATACTAACAATTTAAAAACTTGTGATAAAATTGATAATTATTGGTTCTTATTCCAATAAAGAACTCAATCCATACCTCAACTGACTTCTTTTTCTTTTTCTTCTTTTTTTTTTCATTTTTTTTTCTTTGATGAAGAGAAAATAAAGAGAATTGGGATTTGACTTGGGCAAGTGGAAAACTCCTTGAAAGACTTAAAAAGTGCACTACACAGATTAATTGAGCAAAAGGCAAATACAACAAGAAAGGCACACACATGATTATCATCATCAAATGGCCTTAAACCACTTGGGGACATCACATACAAAGCGAAAAAGAAAACAAACACTGCACACACATAATAATGACATAATAATATGCATACATATTGATTGCGCATAGCGGCTTAATTGTAGTCTGTAGTTGGGAGCTGTTCATGTCCGGACTGGTTGATGAAGAGGAGCTCATACACAAGAGCCGCAATCCCGGCCCCGACGAACGGCCCCAGCCAGTACACCCAGTGGCTGTCCCATGTCCAGCTCACGACGGCTGGCCCGAACGACACGGCTGGGTTCATCGAAGCCCCGTCGAAGGCGCCGCCCGCCAAAATGTTGGCTCCCACTATGAAACCGATGGCTATTGGGGCAATGATCCCGATGTCGCCCTTCTTTGGATCCACTGCCGTCGCATATACCGTGTACACTAGCCCGAACGTCATCACGATCTCAAATACCAAGGCGTTCGCCGGAGATACCCCCGCCGAAAGAGCGAATGCTGATGTTTCCTGTGATTGACTTCCATTTTTATTATATATATATATAAATAAAATGATAAACAAGTAGGGTCTTGTTGGATTTGTTTTGTCTTGTAGTTTTCAAATATCAAATTTTAAATTTTTTACTTATATCAAGTTTGGATTATTAATAATATATATGAATTGTGTGAAAATGTAATGTAATAGTTAGAAAAGAGAGGAAGTATATATATTCATTAAATTTAGCTTACCAGTCCGCCAGTGGCGAACTTGAGGAGCAAGCAGGCGACAATGGAACCGAGGAGCTGGGCAATCCAGTAGAGAATGCTCTTGAAGAGTGTAATATGGCCGCCGACGAAGGCGCCGAAGGTGACGGCGGGGTTGACATGGCCACCGGAGATGTTGGCGCCAATGGCAACCGCGACGAAGAGGGCGAAGGCATGTGCTATGGCAGCGGCAACGAGTCCTGCCGGCGTGCTCGATCCGCCGTTGGTAAGCTTAGCTGGAAAGTGGGAACGAATTAATATTTAAATAGACTTAATTCGCGTAGACTTAATTTTGCTTTTTTTAAGCGAAATATACAAGTTAAGAAAGTGATAGAAAGTGTATATGACATAAATTTCAAAGTAAAAAAAATTAGAGAAATAAATCGAACCCAACCTTTAGAGTCCCCAAACTTAACCACAAGTTAAGTCCTAATCCCCGTAGACTTAAACTTAATAATTTTTTTTTTGAGAGACATTGAAAACTTAATAATTATTTGTAACACTCGTAGACTAAAAAATGAGGTTGGAGGTGGTTACCAAAAGCCATGCCGGAGCCTTCCCCGGCGAATACGAAAATGAGCATGGAAATGAACTCAGCGACGGCGGCCTTGATCGAGTCCGGGTGGCCAACCTCCGCCGGCGAGCCGATGGCGATTCTGGAAATCGGCATTGTTGAATATGTGTGTGTACTTGTCGTAGACTAGACTTGAGAGTGGGTTTGGATTTCGATATTATTCACTAGTATATATATATATAGTGTGTATGTATTAGGGTGGGGGGGTGGGGGTGGGGGTGGGAGTGGTTGAAGCCCCAAATTGGGGAGGGGGGAGGGGGGCGCCTCCAAATTCTTACCATCCTGCAACGTGGCATTGTGGGACAGCTACAGCACTATTGTGCAAATTGTTTATACTCGGTGAATAAGAATAAATTTCAAATATATAGCCGACCATCAATCATCAGCAATCATAAATTCATTCATAATGCAATTTTATTTTCTCTGTGGTCATAACAAGGCCATTCCCAACTTCACGCAAAACATAGATATCATTCACAATAATATGCTTTTTTAATTTATTGTCATACTTTCTTTAACATTAATTATTGGCTCCTATTAAAGTATATATTTAAATATTACCGGCCAAATAGAATATTGAACGGGATTGGCTAGTGTTAAATCACAATTATCATATAAGTACATCATATAGTTTTATTAAAATAATAGCTTATTGCGGGTTTCACAATAACTATGGAATTCGTTGATATACGTGGAAGTTGATATTGTGAAGTTGAATACACCTACAGATATGGGTTATGAGAGCTTTTTATGTAATGCTATATTTATATATGTGATCCACGGGTGGTTTATATGATGTTTGGTGATGGGTGAGATGGATTCAATAGTTTTATGTTATGATTGAGCGACGACATTATAAAAACGCTCTCAAACATTATCATTCTCATCATGCCTACACATTAGGTAACACACGCTAATTGTATTGGATATACGTGCCTTTTGAATTAACTAGCTTTCCACTTCCTTCAAAAAACACTTAATTTTTCATTAATACTATCAGTTAATATACCAATGTAGCATGTGATTCCACCATCATTTCTCTCACTTTGACGTCGCTAAAAAGAAATAAGATACCAAGGCACGCATAGTACTCCATTTTATACATTAACTATGAATACCATTGTTATACCTTTAATTAAACGATTATATAGATACATATATATATATATATACTGTTTTTCAAAGAAAAGATTATTGATTCCTTGAATAGTTGTTATTAAGTTCTTTATATACAAATATTCAAATTCGGGACATGGTATGGTGCGGACACCATGTCCGTGAGGACACCGTCCTTAACCATTGATCATTTTCATCATCCAGCGGTTGAGATTATTTGTACGGTTAGTTTTGTAATTTTACTTGTTATGTATTTAATCTGTTGAATTCGCGACATATGATGATGAAAATGATCAACGGTTGCGGATGTTGTCCGCACGCACATGGTATCCGCACCATACCATATGTGTTCAAATTCACATATATTTTCTTCTTGTTTAAGGATGTCCATCAATGGGTGTGAACTTTATTTGGGGTAGGTATTATTAATAAGCATGCAATCTCTTGCCAACTTATATAAGGGGAGTTCTATATATCTTCTTTTTTTTTTCTTTTTTTTTTGGTGCAATTATTTACTACTATTAAATTAAATAAAAGGGACGTTGTAAATTTAAAAACCAATAGTTTATAAGTACTATTTCATAAAAATATCACCGCCCATGCACAGGCAGACAGTGACACCAAACTTATTTTCTTATCAATTCAACAAATTTTAAAATATAAATCTAGGCACAGCCACAAAATTTCTTATTGTATTTATTCGCTTTTGACGACATTGATGGCAATTGCAGACAAGCTACTCTCTATTAAAATTTGTTTTGGCATAAACAAATGACCAATAATATGTTCTCTAGTCTAAGATGCCTACGTTTTTATTTTAATTTACAATAACTTAACTGTTTTCTTTTCTATTTTTCTTTTAATTATATAAGATTTAACTAAATAGTGGTGGATAGTGGACTTTGGTTTAATGAATTGTTTTTTCTTCTATTTTTTTTTTCAAAAAAAAATATCCTCTAATTATATATGTTGGACGGCTAAAGGGCTATATAAATAAACTTAAGAATGGTTATGAGATAACCTTTTATAATTATGCTTAATGATTGGAAAAATATTAATTCCTTGCGAAATAATTTCTTAACCTAAAGAATCTTGACGAATGTAAAACAGTACATATGATGATAGGTATCTTTTCGTAAATATTTGTAAATGTAAAGTGCAAAGTTAAATAGATTGATAAATGGAGACGAGGACTTACCCAAGCGGTAAAGTCCATGCCTTTCCACTTAAGGTTGAGGTTCAATTTCCCACCCGATCCTCTTTATTTTTGTAATTTGTTTGGTATGAGCTTTCTTCACCCTTCTTCTGGCTTTCATGTTCTTAAAAAAATAGATTGATAAATTTGAAGAATTAATTAACTATTAATTGATTATTGGCATTTTCCTTGTCACATCATTAAAACCCTTATACATAATACATGTGTTCTTTTTAGGGGGACTTTGGAACATGATATGATAAGTTCCTCGAGCTTTAGTGGAGAATTAAATATAGCACCGAGATTATTTTTGCAGGTGTGAACAATATCTCTCCATGTTATGGAATACTTATATGTTAAATCGATTGGTACCTTTTTTTTGTAGTAAATAATAATTCCTCAAAGGATAAATCACATTAAAGATCACTAAGAACCAGCAACCATGGCACTTTGCTCTCCCAAACTTTTTTCCTCTCTTTCTCTCACCTGAATTGTACTACTAGAAAATTGTGGATTTGGTAACTAAAGCTGTGGTAACTAATGAAGTTCGGTCGCAAATTGAATCGCTAACTTGTTTATTGATCAAATTTTACCAAATTTGGAAGTGCAATAATAGAAAATTTTCGTAATGTTGGGGCTTGGGCCATATTCACTCCCAATGTACACATTACTACTATAGTTCTTCGGCCCAAAAGTTATTAAGAGTGGGACTTTGGGCCCAATATGAAGCTTGTTAACGTGTTTCAATGTACTAAAGATTGAAATTACAAACAAAGGCTATGTTTGGGAAATTACCAAGACCCGAGCATGCCTAATTTTTTTTTTTTTTTTTGCCTGAACAGCCAATGAAGGCTAGGAAATGGAAAAGGAAAAAAGTAACAATAGCTACAAAAGTAAACTAGCTAAACGCGTGGGAACCACGTGCCCAGAAGCGGCTTTACATTATCCGGGGGGAAGGCCCAAGTCGTGTAGAATAGATCACCATCCGCACCAATCCGTGCTAAGGAATCTGCCACGGCATTGCCTTCTCTAAGAATGTGCTGGAAACTGCATGACTGGAATTGGCCCTTCAGATCCTTAATGTGCTCAATGTAAGATGATAGCCAATGAGAAGCCGGCTGAACAACACTAATTACCCTAAGTGCTTCTTTAGAGTCAGAAATACAACATACATCCTTTATTCCATTTTCAAGAGTAAGTCGGAGGCCAAACATGATCCCTGCAAGTTCAGTCTGTAAAACCGATGCTTCTCCCAAGAAACCGGAAACACCGCTTATCCAACTCCCATCAGCATTGCGCAAAACAGCGCCATACCCAGCCCTTCCGGTTGCAGGTGATAGGGAACCATCAGAATGAAGATAATGCCTTGCCCCTGGTCCCATGTTCCAACATACCAGTCTACGATGCACATCAGTGGACAATGAGATGGCTTGAGACCTTGACAATGTTTCACTTAAATGCCAGATGCGCCGAACAAGTATAAGCAGTGAGGTTGATCTACTCTGGAAAATCCTGGAATTCCTTTCCATCCATACATGCCAAAGACCTGCTATAAAGAGGAATCCCTAAATGTTGTACATGCCTAGTAAGTAGTAACCACGACCGGATACTGCTTTGATCAATCGTGTAGAGATCGTCTGGAATAAGGATGGAGAGAGCACTCCACACAATTCTGGCCCAATAACAGTAAAACACATTATGAAACCAATGATCCTCTTCCACACCACAAACTCCATATAATGGAGAGGTCGCAACTTGTAATACCCGAGAATTTTGCAACATAAAATAAATAAATAAAATAAATAAATAAATAAATAAATAAATATAATAAACATGATAAATGGATAAAGAATCATAAAAGATGAGAAATGGAATTTAAATTTAAAAAGGAATTAAAATTCCGAGAACCCGGGAAGCCAAAGACAATTTGATCAAACAAATGGTTACACGGGGACCCGACACCGATAGACTCAATAACTCGAGTCCAAATATAAATTTAGATCCGAATAAAATTAAGATAGGAAATCGGAGCCCGAAGATACCCCGGAAATCCGAATCTGAGAACATAGAGGGATAGAATTCCGAAAGAGATGAGGAAACGCCCGATGGATCGCACGACCCGCCCGGACCGAAGTCCAGGCGAAGCCGGCGCGGTGGCCGCACGGTCGAAGAGGGTGGAGCGCACCACGACCGCGCCACGCGACAGATTCGCCCGTTGCGTGGATCTCTCGCCCGAACGCGGATTTTTCGACTTTCGGTTGAACATCTCTCGACTCAAGACCCTTAGGGTCAGATTTTGGACGCCCTAGGTCTTAGCTATCTATAAATAAACCCTCTTGGAAGCCCCGAACAATTTTACAAAACCCTACAACTTTCTACACATTCGAAACCCTAAATCCCGGAGTCGTCGGAGGCACGAAGACACTCAAAGACTGTATCTTGGACGAATTTCGGAGACCCCCGTCGCTGTGGTAAGCCTTGATCCATTCTTTTCCATATGTGATTCGAAAACGAATCCTAAATTCGATCTTTTTCTATTCCAAACCCCCGATCCGGATCGAGAGCGAAGAACCCGACAAACGGAGAGGATAAACGGAGGACTGGAAGCCACGTCTCCGAATCGACAATCCTGGACGCTCAACAATCTGTAAGTTAACGCTTACTTTGGTTTTGGGTTGTTAAAAGTGATGCACCCTGAGAAACCACATTTAAATAAGTTTAAATTATGATAAAAAGAACCTAAATTGCATGTATGAGATCCTATTTTATTGCTTTTTAGTGTACATTTCATGTGTTTTGTAAATATTAATAAGACTGCTTAATTTGAGCTTATTTGAGCTCAATTTACCTTGTTTTATGCTTTTTAATAAGACTTTGGCAATTCTAAGACATTGCAATGATGTTTCAGGCATTAAAATGAAGAAAGAAGATGTTCGGAGGTCAAAGGATGCAAAATTCGGAATTTTCAACACTGGAAGGCTTCAGAATGCGCCACCTCAGCATGGCGGCGCATAAAAATGCTCTCCAGCGCCATTCTATGCGCCATTGCTTCTTGGCGGCGCATAAAATGCCCCTCCAGCGCCACTTTTTGCGCCGTTTTGGAAAATTCGGAAAATCAGCGTATGCGCCAGTTCTACTTGGTGGCGCCTAAAACCCTCTCCGAGCGCCATTTTATGCGCCGACGTCGCGGTTGAGCAGTTTTCTAACCTCCCGAACGCGGTTTTAAGGTCCGTTTTTCTTCATTTCATCAGACGAGACTTACCATTCATCGATAGAAACACTCTGAAACAATCTGCTAATGGGAGAAGAAGGCCAGAAACACAAAATCATGCCGGAGGAATGCATCAAGGACGTTGTTCTGGGCGTGTTCTTCCTATTCTAGGTGTTGCCTTTCTTTTTCTTGCATTGTAATGAATTGAAATTGCCTCTAAAAATAATCCGCTATCATGTTCTTAATTTGTAGACGGATTTCTGTATTGTTCGTGTTAGAAGTGTTCTAGAACGGGAGTTCAGAATCACTTTGAAGTACGAATTTATCTTTTATGGAAGCAATAATATGTCGATGTTTAATTTTGTAATCTGGATTAATCTGCTTTGATTGTTAGAATGTGGATTAGAATCATGTATTGGCTACCAGAATTTGATCGATTATGAAGATTGGATGAAAACTTTGAATCTGCAGTTTTAATTGTTTAATCTGGATTGATCGATTAATCTGCCATTATATTAAAATCTGTCTAAAGTGGTTTAAGCGCCATTTTTGCCTGATCTTAGAAGTGAAAATCTCATGTTTAGGGTAATCTGATTTTGAATCGATTAAGATGGATAAATTTGCTATTCTGCTAAAATCTGTATTAGGATTATATGTTAGACATTACTGAATTGATCGATCTTTTGTGTTTTATTAAATCTGTGATTTAGAATATTAATCTGCTAAAAACCTGACTGATCGATCAAACATAAATCATCTATTTTTAGTAATCTGGCATTAATTCTAATCTGTCTGCATTTTAATATTATTATTTAAATCCAGTTTACCATGTTTTAATATTACTTTACCATAATTATTAGATTATTTACACTGTTTAGCATAATTTGAATGTTAGAATCTAATTCCATAAATTCTACTTTGCTAAATCGGGAGATAAAAAGTAGAATTAATATTTTAGTACCGGAATTGGGAATAAATTACATTAAAAATAGATTCTAGCATGTGCACAATGATTTGGGAAATGAAAAGTGCCTATTAATTGCTATAGGAAAATTTGTATGCTTGGAAAAGACTCAAATTTAGGCCTAGAATAATGATTGCAAAATGTTAGATAATCTAATCAGCTTCCATGAAGTCCGTTTAAGCATAATTTGGAATTTTAGTAGATTATTATATTTTTAATCTTTATAAAAATATTTAAATTTAAGAAATTGATTTTTAGAACATTGGGAAATGTCAAATTATTATACAATTTCTATTTTATAATAAAGATGGCAATATTTAAAATATTACAAGCAACTCCCATTAGTATTTTTATCAATTAAAACTTTAATTTGCTTTATTTTTAAATTTAATGTCACTACTTTTAATTTAATCACCATTAGAATTAAACAAACTCTTTTCAAAATATAAAATATATTATTAATGAACTTAAATGACTAAGTTTTCTCCAGAATGAATTAATATTCTGAATTCCCTTGGGTTCGATCCGGTATTCACCGGTTTTTATTACTTGATGACAACCATCCGCTTGTGGTAAAATATGAGTGGTGAAAATCACCCCATCAAGTTTTTGGCGCCGTTGCCGGGGATCGAACCCGGGTCACCCGCGTGACAGGCGGGAATACTCACCACTATTCTCCAACGACTGGAGTTTCAACAAATCTTACTAATCAATTAGTTGCTCAGTTCAATAGGTTAAACATGGCAGCGAATGATAATGATAATCAGGGTAATAATGGAGGTAACGGTGGTGATTTGGAGCACGATGATCAAGCTGAAATGACCATTGAAGAACACTTACAAGGAACTAGTGGAAATCTGCTTAATAGAACTCCTAGGCCTGATGTAGATGCTTTAAGCTTTACTCTTCAGCCTGCACTAATCACTATGGTTCAAGCTAATCAATATAATGGATCACCTACGAATGATGCTGTAGAACACATAAGGAACTTTCTAGACTATTGTGACACAGTGAAAATAAATGGTGTTACTAGTGATGAAATTAAGTTGAGATTGTTCTCGTTTTCACTTAGAGATAAGGCTAAAACTTGGTACAACTCACTTCAATTAAGGGATGTCACTACTTGGGATAAAATGTTAGAAGCTTTCTTAGAACAGTTCTTCCCACCATCTAAGGTTATTGAATTACAAGAAAAGATCAAAGAATTTGTGCAAGATGAGGGTGAAACTTTGCTTGAAGCATGGGATAGATATAATACTTTATTAGCACGATGCCCGAATCATGGCTTTGAAGATTGGCAGCAGATGCACTTCTTCTACAATGGGTTGATTGATCATTGGAGGAACTTGTTGGATGCAGCGGCTGGAGATTCTTTTCTATCTATAGGACCTTCTAGAGCTAAAGAAATAATTGAGAAAAAGATTTCTAATATGAAAAAATTTCCTGGTAAGAAAAATGCTAGAAATAAAACAAAAGGGGGAATCTATGAGGTAGAAAAGGCAGTTGCTATAGATTCTAAGTTAGATGCTTTGATGAGGGAAGTTTCTACGCTTAAGAAAGGTCAAGCTAAAGTTGTGAGATGCGGTATTTGTCATGGACCTCATGAATCATCAGCTTGTCACTTGCTTGATCAAGGACTTCAAGAGACTATGCAGTGTGAGAGCACTGAGGAGCAAGTGGAAGATGTGAACTACATGGGAAATAGGCAGCAGAATTACAACCAAAACCGACCTCAAAACCAAAATTTCTACCCTAATCAAAACTCTCAATTCCAACAAAACACTTATCCACAAAACAACCGTCAATCTTATCCACAAAACCAAAATCAAAATTACCCAAATCAAAATCAAAACTTTCAAAACCAAAATCAAAATCAGAATCAAAACTTTAATCAAAACAGAAATCAAAATCAGTCCTTCTACCCTAACCAACAACCTAGGAACTTTCAACCTCAACAACAGCTGCAACAAAATCAAGTAAGTGATGAAGTTAATTTAAAAGAGTTAATGAGCACAATCGTGTCTCAACAACAAACAATTCAGCAAATGCAAGCCTCAATGAGAAATCTAGAAGTACAAGTTGGTCAAATTGCTAGGGACACTTCAAATAGACAGCAAGGAACACTACCAAGCATGCCTGATCCTAATCCAAAAGAGCAATGTAAAGCAATCACTTTAAGGAATAAAAAGGAATTACCTAATCCTTACCCTACCTTAGATGATCCAGAGGTTTCAGCTGATACTGTAGACGATCAAGGTGAGGATGCAGAGAAAGAAAGTCAGCAGAAGGATTCTGAGGAGCCTAAGGAGAGTGAGAGAGTTAGTGTTGATAGGAGTAAGGACAAGGGAAAGTCTACTGTTCCAGTCAAGTCATATCAGCCACCTATCCCTTACCCACAGCGTCTTAAAAAGGCTAAGGAAGATAAAGATTATGCTAAATTCTTAGAAGTCTTTAAGAATTTAAGAATTGATATTCCTTTCTCTGATGCTATAGCACAAATGCCCGTCTATGCTAAGTTTTTAAAAGAAATTCTATCAAAAAAGAGGAGTGTTGATGATGAAGAGAAAGTGACACTGACAGGGGAATGCAGTGCAATCTTACAAAGAAGGCAACCTGTTAAACAAAAAGATCCTGGGAGTTATACTATTCCGTGCATTATAGGCACTAAAGAGTTCAACAAAGCTTTGTGTGATCTCGGGTCTAGTATTAATCTGATGCCTCTACATGTCTTTAGAGAACTAGGAGTAGGAGTTGTGAAGCCTACTAGGATGCAGCTACAGCTTGCTGATAGATCCATTAGGACTCCTTTAGGCATTGTAGAAGATGTTCCTGTTCAAGTAGAGAGCTTCATTTTCCCTGTTGATTTTGTTGTTCTTGAGATGGAAAAGGACATTGATATCCCTCTGATTTTAGGTAGACCATTTCTTCAAACTGGTAGGGCTATGGTAGACATGGATGATGGTAAAATTACACTTAAAGTAGGTAATGAACAAGTGTCGTTTGACATTTCTAAGACAACTAAAACACAACACGCTAGTTCTGACACCTACCCGTGTAATAGAGTCACAACCATCTATCAGGAGGATGAGGTGATTGAGAGAGAGTTCTTTGCTAGACACGATCCCTATAGGAAATTTGAGCAGTTAGTGGAGAGTTGTGAAGACTTAGCTGAAAGTAAGTGTGAGGGAGGATTACCTGTGCAAGTAACATGTGCAATTGAAGAATCCAAATTAGTTCCGTCTGTTGAAAAGCCACCTACGTTGACATTGAAGGAGCTGCCATCACACTTGAGGTATGTTTTTCTTGGTGAGAATGACACTTTACTTGTTATTGCAAGTAATAAATTAAATGATGATCAATTGAATGCATTAACCCAAGTGTTGAGTAAGCATGTTAGAGCAATAGGTTGGACAATAGCTGATATCAAGGGACTGAGTCCAGCATTGTGCACACATCGGATTTACATGGAGGAGGACGACAAGCCAGTTAGACAACCCCAAAGGAGATTGAATCCACATCTACAAGAAGCTGTAAGAGCAGAGGTGATTAAACTACTCGATGCAGGTATTATCTATCCTATTTCTGATAGTCAATGGGTTAGTCCAGTACAAGTAGTGCCTAAAAAGGGAGGTATGACTGTTATTAGAAATGAAAATGGTGAATTAGTACCTACTAGACCTACTACTGGATGGCGTGTTTGCATTGATTATAGGAGATTGAATGATAAAACTAGGAAAGATCATTTTCCGTTGCCTTTTATTGATCAAATGCTAGAGCGTTTAGCTGGTCATGAATTTTATTGCTTTTTAGATGGCTATTCTGGTTATAATCAAGTTCCAATTGCACCTGAGGATCAAGATAAAACCACTTTTACATGTCCTTACGGTACATTTGCATATAGGAGAATGCCATTTGGTCTGTGTAATGCTCCAGCTACATTTCAGAGATGCATGATGTCTATATTTTCTGATTTAATTGAGACATGCATTGAGGTATTTATGGATGATTTTTCTGTATTCGGGTCTGATTTTGAAAAATGTTTAATTAATCTGGAAAAGGTTCTGATTAGATGTGAAGAATCAAATTTAGTTCTTAATTGGGAAAAATGTCATTTTATGGTTAATGAAGGAATTGTCTTAGGACATAGAATTTCTAAAAATGGCATTGAAGTTGATAGGGCTAAAGTAGAAGTAATTGCTAAAATTCCACCTCCTACTAATTTAAAAACTTTGAGAAGTTTTCTGGGACATGCTGGATTTTATAGGAGATTTATAAAGGATTTTTCCAAAATTGGATTGCCCCTGTTTAAATTGTTGTGCAAAGATGTGGAGTTTAACTTTTCTGATGAATGTGTTGAGGCGTTCAATAGGATCAAGGAAGCACTGATAACTGCACCAATTATTCAGCCACCCGACTGGAGCCTGCCATTTGAGATCATGAGCGACGCTAGTGACTCTGCTGTTGGTGCAGTACTGGGTCAACGAAAGGATAAGAAACTTCATGTTATTTATTATGCTAGTCAGGCTTTAAATTCTGCACAAAGAAATTATGCTACCACGGAAAAAGAATTATTGTCTGTTGTGTATGCATGTGAGAAGTTTAGGCCCTATCTGATTGGTTCTAAAACTGTAGTTTACACTGATCATGCTGCAATTAAATATTTGTTTACAAAGAAAGATGCTAAGCCTCGGTTGATTCGATGGGTATTATTGTTACAGGAATTTGACTTAGAAATTAAAGATAGAAAAGGTGAAGAAAATCCTGTAGCTGATCACTTGTCGAGATTAGAGCATGAAAAAGGGGAAGAAAAATTAATAAATGATGCATTTCCTGATGAAAATTTGTATTTAATTAATAATACTTCCTCTGATCCTTGGTTTGCCGATTTTGTAAATTATTTAGCATGTGGTGTAATTCCTGATCATTTAAAATGGCATAGTCAAAAGCAAAAATTTAAAACTGATGCTAAGTATTTTATTTGGGATGAGCCTTATTTGTTTAGACTGTGTGCAGACCAGATTATAAGGAGATGCATCCCGGATGAGGACTTTGAGAAAGTTTTAAAAGCATGCCATGAAGGACTTGGAGGAGGACACGTTGGACCGAATAGGACAGCTCATAAGGTACTTGAAGGTGGTTTATTTTGGCCTAATATTTATAGGGATGCTAGATCATTTGTGCAAAAATGTGACGTATGTCAAAGGGCCGGTAATATCACTAAAAGAGATGAAATGCCTTTAAAAGGAATTATGCCTGTTGAGTTGTTTGATTTGTGGGGGATTGACTTCATGGGTCCATTTCCACCATCTAATGGGAAATTATATGTTCTAGTTGCTGTAGAATATGTGTCAAAATGGGTAGAAGCTGAAGCATGTGCGTTGAATGATGCTAAACAAGTAATCAAATTTTTGAAAAAGCAAATTTTTACCCGTTTTGGTGTGCCTAAAGCAATCATTAGTGATGGTGGATCTCATTTTGTCAATAGGGCTGTTAATCAATTGTTATCTAGATTTCATGTTCATCATAGGATAACAACCCCCTATCATCCTCAAGCCAATGGACAAGTAGAAGTCACTAATCGCGAGATTAAAAAGATTTTGGAAGCTACTGTAGGAAAATCTAGAAAAGAATGGGCTTTTAAGTTAGACGAAGCATTATGGGCTTATAGAACAGCTTTTAAAACACCCATAGGGATGACCCCGTTTAAATTGGTTTATGGTAAAGCTTGTCACTTGCCTTTTGAACTTGAGTTTAAGTCGCTTTGGGCTATGAAGAAATTAAATTTCGAATTTAAGGAAGCTCAAGAGAAAAGAAAGGTAGATCTTAATGAGTTAGAAGAAATGAGACGTCATGCTTATGATAATGCTCTAATTTATAAAGAAAGAACAAAGCTTTATCATGATAAAATGCTTAGGCCTAAGGTGTTTGAAGCGGGTCAATTAGTGCTTTTATATAATTCTAGATTTAAAGTGTTTCCTGGGAAATTAAAAACGAAGTGGTCAGGGCCTTTTAGGATTGCGAAGGTGTTGGATAATGGTGCAGTAGTTTTAAAAGCTGATGATGAAAGGGAATTTACTGTAAATGGTCAAAGACTTAAACATTATTTTGGAGATGAAGTTAAATTCATCGAGCAAATTAATGTTAAGCCTTTGGTTGTTTAAATCTGCTTATTGAAGTATTTGCATTGCATGTTTAATTATGTTGAGTTTTGATTTATTAAAATTTATGAAAATCAATAAAAATTATAAAATGGCAGAAAAAGACAAAAATATTTTGCATTTTATTGTTTATGTGCTTTTAGTTGTTTTACTGCTTTTATTAATGTAAGTCGTGTTTTCATTTTAATTATGCTGTTTAATTGTTATGATATGTATTGTATGTGTTCAATAAATTGAGTAGGACATTGCTTTGAATTGGAATAAGTAGCAAAATGTTGAGAAATGATAGACTTGTGTGTGCTTGGAGTATTGATCTTGAATTGTGCATTTTTGACTCGGTGATGAGTTGAGGAGGATCTATATGGACTAGTTGATTTAATTGAGGAGAATTATGATCCGGGAGGATTTAGGGAGGTTACATTTGCTAAATCTGACTTGCTAACCTTAGGGAGTGTATTGACTATCATTTTGGTGAAGTTTGAGCTGAAATTCGAGTGCCACATACTCAGTTTAGGCGCCACACCTTCTTGGTGGCGCCCAAAACCAAGCTCAGGCGCCATTTTATGCACCAATTTCGACCTTGGAAAAGTTTTAAGTCAGTTTTTGCGCCACATATGCTTTGTGGCGCATAAAACTGCTCCCTAGCGCCAAAAATTGCGCCACATTTAAACTTGGAAAAAAATTGAAGTCAGGTTATGCGCCACTTCTTCTTGGTGGCGCATAAAATCACTCCCGAGCGCCGTTGGACGCGCCATTTTTGGACTTGGGATTTTTCAGAAAAAACCCAGGCGCCACTTGTACTGAGTGGCGCCTAAAACACCATCGAAGCGCCATTTTGGCGCATCGACCCGCGGGTCAGAACCCTGACCCGGGTCCAAAATCGGGATTTTTACCCCAAAATTCACCTCCTCTTCTCATTTTTCATCCATTCGACCGAGCCTCCTCCTTTCTTTCTCAAGACCGAGCGCCATTCTTCTTCCCAAGCGACACACTTGCGCCATTTTGGTAAAAATTCTTCCAATTCTTGTTTCTTCCTATCAATTTTTATCTACATTGTTCAAATTCTCATCCCAAAATCCAAATTTTGTTTGTTCAATCAAATTAGGGTTCAAGAACCCTAGTTTTCCAATTTTGGGGATTCCTCTTCAAAGTGTTCAAATTCTTCAATCTAGGTAAGAATGGCTATCCTAATTCAATTGTTATCATAATTTAGTGCTTTGGAATGCATTAATTTTGGTATTGGTATTGTTACTTGAATTTTGGGTTTTTGTAGAATGTGGGATAAAATTTGATTTTGATTATCTAAATTCTTGTCTAGTTTGAACAAAATGTTGTAGAACATGGTTGGAATGCATAATGTAAAATTTTTGGATTAATCTTAAAAAGTTGGAATTTTTGAGAATTATTAAATCTGAAAATTATTTTTAAATTGATTAAAATGGCATTTTTGGTTAATTAAAGGGATGAAACATTACTAGAATATGTCATTTTAGTTATATTAAAAATGTAAAGTTATTTTCTTGTCAAAAATTCCATGTTTTTCATAATGTGAGTTAATTAAACCATGTTTTGATAAAAACTCTCTTATTTGTAATTTAGTTAATTTAAATAGTTTAATTTATCCTATAAATAAATTGGAATGGATTTAAATATTAATTTAAACCATTTAGGATAAACTAGTTTATTAAGTTAGGTTATTTTATTTATTAAATCTGGAAATTTAATAAAATGAGAGTTTTTATTAAAAAAGTTGTCCTAAATGTGAATTTCTAAACTTTGGGACAAAATGGATTATTTCTTTAAACAAAGTTTAGGATTTGTGAACCTTAAAATGCAACATTTTGGTCATTGAGTCATATAAATCCCACATTCTAGGTTGATGTATATGTTTGCTTTATACTTAACACTTAAGTTAAACCTATGGTTTAAACTTAAGTGTGAGGATGGGAGGCAATGCATATATATGATACTAACCCATCATTTTTGTACAATCAGGTGCCAATATAATGTATAATCCTCCAAATCTCCCTAAGAAATCGGGTTATAGGTATATACCGATGCCCGAGGGGAGATTGGGGATTTATGATCCACAGTCACCGGATAGCGTTCCTACTCCTATTCCTGATGAGCATGTTTTTGAAAATCGCAGACTCCGCACTAAAAATTCGACACAGATGGATCAGCCCCAAGGATCAGGAGGTGCCTCTAAGTCCAAGGGACTTCTCTCCTATTTTAGGAGGAGTAAGTCCAAGAGCGGTGCATCCTCTAGACACACTACAGTGCCCGCTGATGACCATCAGGAGGTCAATCAGCCTGATCAGCCTGACCAGCCCGATCAGCCTCAGCCTGAGGCATCAGATCATTCACAGGCCCCCACTAGAGCCTCTCGGGGGAAGGCACCCGCTACTACTTCTACTTCCTCTCGACCTAGGAGGGGGAGATCTGCGGCATTAGTTATACAGGAGCCTGTCCCTGAGGCTCTAGGAGGAGAGGAAGATGAGGAGGAGGTTGATCAGGAGGAGCAGGAGGATAGGGGAGGACCGAAAAAGCAGGATCCGAGAACCTATGTCCCCGAGTTGCGTTATGTCAGTCCGGGCATATTTGATGCCACTGTGTTTAGGAGTGCCAGAGCCTATGAATTATACAAGAGGTTCCACAAGAAGAGGATTATTGCCGATAGAGGATTTTCAGACAGAGATCTACAGCACCCCCTACTCCGTGATGCTATCAAATCCAGAGGTTGGGAGAGATTTGTTAGACATCCAGCCGGGACATATTCATGGGAGTTGACTAGACTGTTTCTAGCCAACGCTGAGGAGGAGGATTCGTGGATTTTTGGGGTTAGAGTACCCATCACTCCTCAGCACATCAACCAGTTTTTCGGAGTAGTGGATGTGCCTTATGGCAGGGATTTTTGGGAGCCAGTTATGAGGGCTGATGATAGGGAGGAGATCAAGAAGCTGGTCTTGATGTCTATGTTTGAGGGTCAGGAGGATGTCCTCACTTATGATGACGATGACATGAGTAGGTTACATGGGCCTGATATGGATGCACCCATGTATCAGCTGCTCATGTTCTACAGATCTAGACTGAGTCCTTCGACTCACACCTCTGGACCTACTGCTGTGGATATGTACGTCCCATACTGTATCAAGGTGGGGAGCCCGGTTAACATGGGAGAGCTTATTGCATTGGAGTTGAGACAGACACCAGGGGTGTCTAAGAGATCTGCTCTCATGTTTCCCAGCTTGATATGGCAGCTGTGTGCACAGGCAGGGGTGGATATGGGGCAGTTTGACAGAGACTGGAGGATGAGGCCCCCTATTCCCTTTGGGAAGAGAAACTTCAAGCTGCCTGGGATTAGATGCAAGCCCATGATACTACCGAGGGAGTTACCCAGGCAGTCACCGCCACCTGCACCTTCACATGCTAGCCAGGAGCATTCTGAGGCTCCTTCACAGTCCACCCGTGGTACACGAGGTGGTAGAGGTCGAGGTAGAGGACGTGGCAGAGCTCAGCCACAGCAGTCGCAGCAGTCACATCAGCAGTATCCGGGAGAGCCGGATTGGGCCAGGGTATTGAGGATTGATCAGCAGACGATGATGACCAACCAACAAAACTGGATGAACACCATGGATGAACGAATGAGGTTGGTAGCTCAGAGACAAAACTTCTTGAGCGATCAGATTGAAAAGAATGCCCGAGCCCAAGCGTATCATGCAGCCAGACTTGAGTATTTTATGTCCCAGAGCTTAGGACAGCGATATGTCGCTCCTCAGACACCTTCTGAGGACGATGATGATGAGGACTACGTGGGGTCTGGAGATGGTAGTGATGGTAGCGATGAGGATGCTGAGGATGCTGATGCTGGAGATGGGTCTGAAGAAGTGGGTGACAACGATGATGATGATTCTGAGGACTCCGACTGACTGAGAGAGATGAGCGATAGATAGGCTTATGATTATTATAGATGACATGTATTGATAGGCCTATTTATTCGACTCTATTGCGCTTCTGAGTTTATTTTGCTACATTTCAGTATTTATATTTGGGGTTGTAATTGTCCTAACTCTATTTTATTTTAGTACTTTTGCTATTTTAGACTTGTTATTTTTATTATCCATGTTCTTGTAATTTTAGAGAGTAGTAGATGGAGTTTAAATGAATTTTAAGGTTTTTAGTTGCTTTTTAATTCAATAAAGTAGCTCTTACCAATAACATGCTTAATTGAGTGTTTTGAACTGGTTAAAAGATCAATGAAGTTTATTTGAACTAGATTGAGGTGTAAATGAAGTGAAATTGGTATTGTTGAGTGATTTGGAGATTTTGGACATCATGGGGAAGAACTTA
>JAOANR010000001.1:14004613-14060895 GCA_030278955.1 Hygrophila difformis
GGAAACAATTGAGACACAATCCTGTTTTTTACTTAACTCTATATGCATTGTTTCTATTTTCAATTTCTCTAATTTGCAAACTGATTTTTGTTTTCCCCACATAGCACAATCCTTTTGTTGGCTGTCAACTCATAAATCACCTTATTGGCTTATTAAGCATTTGATGAACTCTGAAATTAATTACTTGATGTTCAATTCTCTGCTGGTTCAAACATCCAATAAATATTTGTGTTTCTATGCCAGGTCTGGAGCTTATCAAAAGGGAAATTATTAAGGAATATTGTCTTCCCTTCAATGATTGGTGCAATTTCCTTGGACCCTTGGGAGCATGTCTTCTATGCAGGCAGTAGAGATGGTAAGATATTCATTGCCGGATTAAATTCTCCTGTATCCTCCAGCAGCAATTATGGACCCTACATAATTGGTTCGTTTTCCGAGCACAGGTTATTCTACTTGTACTTATATTTTGTTTTCGCTTATTGAAACCTTTATACTTGGCATTCTTTGGTTTGATCATTTGTTGTTTTCCTCCCATGCTCCATACAAACTATAAAGTTTCCTTAATTAATTGGGATGTCCAGTTGCCTGCTACACTCTTCTATTTAGTTAGAGGGCTATTGTGTTTTTGGATTGCTGGATAGCTGCATATTCTTTTTTTGCTTGGCAACTAGTCACTTCTAGAAAATCTTCTAGAAAATTGTACTGTGACGTGTTTGAATTGCAATTTTTAAGATCATGCAACTGGCATTAATAGAATGCTTGCTGGCTGGCTTGCCTACCGAAGCAGCTGAGTTGCTTATTATGCCTTTTCTGTTAGCTACTTAGAATGAACCACACAGGAGCAATTTCGAACATTGCTATACGACATTTGATGATTCTTTTTTTGAGGAACTAAATATGAAATGACACATTTAGGGGTATCTAAATTTTAAGGCTTTTGTTCTAATATGCATTTGGAAATTTCATAGCTGGCATAATGATAGATTATTAGATTACATCATTGCATGGCAGAAGTTGAACAGCTAAATTGTTTTGATGTAGTAATGCTTAATGGTTTCATAAAGGCTGAACCGCTGAAGCATGATTTTGTTAGCCTCTGCATATAACCTACATTCGACTTGTAGTCTTTCTGATTTGTCTGGATTGGACATGTTTGATATGTGAAACAGCAAAGCTGTAACTTGCTTGGCGTCTAGTGCCAATGGGTTCCTATTAGTTTCTGGATCAGAGGATGGCATGATCAGAGTGTGGGATACAAGAACACGTACCATTATTCGAATTCTTAAGCACACAAAAGGTACTGCATTTTAACCCTACTAATCTTTGTACATTAAATGAAATTATTTTTTACTTGACATGACTATCGGAGTATATGCCATTGCAAAAATTAAGGTAGTAGTTTACGCATAATTGTTGATTGTGCTGAACGATATATGGTTATATTTCTGCTATCATTAATTAAATGTGGAATAATTTTTTGGACTTTTGCGCATGAGAACTAAAATAAATTTTGTGGTCAGAAAACTCATAGTGAAACAATTATCTTTTAAGAACAAACATATTAAATGCCTTACTTTTAAAACATCATGAACAAAGAGTAATGGTCTTCCTCTTGGCCGTTGTCATTTTACAGGTCCTGTTAGTAATGTTGTCATCATCAGGCCATCTCAAAACAAAAATCCTCTAACATCTGTTTCCCAGGCCACCCCACTAAAGAGGCGTGGTGTAACATTACCTCCTCCACTGGAAAAGTTTGCTAATTCCCCAGATGAGAATTCTTTTGTTAAAGCATTCATCGGTCATCAGATGACTTCCGACGAACCTTTAGACACTCAATACAGGAGTGTTAATGTAATGGAAGATCACATAAAGGATATGCAGGTTTTTTTTCTTTATAGTTATACGTTAAATTTGTCTCTGTCCAATTGTCTTGCTTTTCATTTGAATCCGTTTGTTCCTTTCTTAAGGAGTTTTATCAGGTGGCACAGTTGCGAATGTGCTAACATGTATGCTATGTTAAATTGATCGCTTCTGCTCTCGTAAATTTCAAATTCTAGGATGGAACATGTGGTTTACAATTTTACATCATATCCAGCTGTACATTATAAGGTTTAAGTTTTTTTATCTTCTTGTCCTCAAACGATAGATCCTCCTCCTGAGTTTAAAAGTTTGCCAGCCAGTTTTTTTTTTTTTTTTTTTTTTTTTTTTTTTTTTTTTGTGGATGAGCCATTAGAGACCTGGGAAAGTGTGGTGGGAGCCCATGCCAGCCAGCTTTATTGATTGGAAGTTTTATTATTATTATTATTTTAATTGTTTCACGGCTGCAATAGCGTTTACATCTGATTGACGACAACGTATTATGTTCTGTTCTAGTCACTTCTATGGCTCAGTGTCTCATGAAAGTTTCTTTGAAAATCCAAACTCTGCAAAATACTATGTTTCAGTTTAATAACTCATGAAAATTTGTTTATGCTCAATAACGTATGAATAGTTTTAGATATGTGAACTTGCATTCTCTAAAACTTCCTTGTCATATTTGTGCTGCTGCAAAATTCTCTAACATCTTGCTTAACCCCTCAACAGCAACAAGGTTCTTCTGTAGCTGCTGCTGAAGTGGAGAGCGAAAGGCTGAAGAGTGAACTTATGCAATCATCGCAATCATGTCAGCAATGGAAAGGGCTATTAGAAGAAGCATATCAATTCATTGGCAGCGAACTTTTCGATGGTGTCCCCGTCACTGGAAGTGCTGGTAGACACAATCCATGAGGTGCTTGTTGAGTCCCAGCTTATGGTAAACATTAAACATTATTGAATAGGTTCTGTTTATCTGGTTCCTGTCCGATGGTATCATCAAGTTAGATGTAGTAGGATATGATTAATTTACCTAAAATTTATTTTGGACCATAGTATTTATTTATTTCGTTTGGAGGGTATGGTTGGCATTCAGGGGATCGGTTTGCATGCTTATTCAGCGCCTGCTGAATACGTGAACATTGCCTATGAGTGTGATAGTTTGCCAATATGAATATGTTTTGATCAATAAGGTAAATATTAAATGTTGTGTTGCATTTTTTGGATGGTCAACCTTAATCATTTAAATTACTTAATCCTATCCTATAATTATGGGAAATTTCTAATATACTAATTGCTACATCTTTTGTGGAAGGTAGTAAATCAATTGGGCCCCTTATTTGTGTGCAATTAAAATACCTATTACTTGCTATTATTTGTCTCATTATAAATTTATGCATTAGCACAGTTATTCTATTCTGTTGATACATTAGAAATTAATCCACACACTATGATTTTTTTTTTGCCCCCATAATTTGCTGTGTGGTGTGTGTAACCATTCATTGTGTTGTTTTGAATATAAATTTGTGCTGCGCTGAATATTAGATTCTGTTGTTGTTTAGGTTGAACTCCAAGCAAACTACTATCTATACATTCTTGTTATAATACAGTGGTCAGGAAGCGATTAGTTGTGTAGAATATTATGAGTGCTGGGTGTAACCATATCTTTTGTGCTGAATATGTTGTAATTGTGCAGTCTGGGGTGTGCTATTTAGATGTGAAAATGCATTCATATTTAGTTCCGCATTTTTATGTGTGCTATGTGTAACAATATCTTGTGTTGTTATATAGTTCTAGTTGTGCTACCACTAAACGTTGGTGTGTTGTTTCGATGTTGAAATTCGCACGTAATTGTATTTATTTCCTTATTTTCTTATGTGATGTGTGTAACAATTTATTGTGCTGATATGAAGTTGTGTTTGTGATGTGGGGGTGCAAAATTGTGTTTGTATAAATGGCTATAGTTTTCCTTCAATTTGTGAATGGCTGCCTTAATTGTTATTTGTTTGTGATGTGATATGAAATTCACATCTACGGATTTTTTAACAATAAAATTATTAAGACTTTATACAAATCAGCACAACCTACACATGCAATCATCACTCATTATTGTCATTACTAGCACAAATCACACATCAAGTCACAGTTTATTATAAATGCAAATTTAACCACACCTAATGGAGTACATTAGTGATTTCATTATGGGAATTTAAATAATAAAATGAGACTGCATGAGTGATTTATTACTAGACTCTAAAATAATAATAATTATAAGTGTATTACAATATAATTAGTAAGACCTTATACCAATCAGCACAGCCTACTTATACAATCATCACTCATTACTGCCATAACTAGCACAAATCACACATCAAGTCAGCACAGATTATTGTGTATCACTTTTTTGGCTTCTTAATTGCTTTCTTCTTGGTTGCGTGCACCGATTCTGATATTGGGATTAATCGCCGCTTACGACCGAATCTGCTAGCCTTTGATTTCAATGTATACGGGATGCAATCCTCCACGTTGTCATATGCCATAAGCCAAACAATTGTTTATCAAGTATGCACATAAAAAACGTATCAACAATATGTACATAAAGAAACAATCCAAATTTCAATGAGAACCCTTTATAATTTCAATGTCTGCCAGGGAATGAAAGGTTATAGTGCTGTCAAATGCATTTGTAAATCAAACAATATAGAATATAATAAATTTCACCTAAACACGTTGCACTAATACCCTCATCACACATAATTTCATTTTTTAAATGATGGTCACATAAAACATCAAGGAAAAGCACTATCTTCACATATAAGCATGCCATCCTATGCCTTGAAATTAACAATTATGTGGCGCCGTGGGGATATGCGAAATTGCAATAACATCCACCACCTATCACCATCATCAATGCAAACAAATATGCTTTATCACACAGTCATATTCGGTGAATGCTAAAACATAATTGAGAAGATTTAACCTTTGAACAGTGGGTCTTGCCCCACCCGTCACTGGAACCCAATGTGATAGATTCATTGTTTTCAGATTCCAACTCGTTTCTTTCATCGTTGTCTGAGTCTGAAGCCGACCCATACGCAGCTCCATGGACAACATCATCATCGATATCATACTCTTTCCCTTCGCCAACATTGTCTTCTCTCTGTGATGAATTGTCGGGCAATGGTTCGATGTCATCATTTGGTTCTTCGTTTAGATCTAGCATGATTCATCGTCAGTGATAAAGGATAGTGTGTGAATGTGTCGGAACTCGACGGTAAGAATGGTGGCGGTTGTGAGTTTCATAGTAGGGTTTGGTGTGGGTGGTTCTTATCACGATTGGAAGTCATTAATGCTAATTTAACCAATTATGGTAGTGATAAAATACCCCATAAATTAAGGTGTCTAACGGCAGCATGTATATTTTTGGATTCCATAAATTGCAGCAACTCACAAGGAATGGTTTTGGACCATCAACCAAGTAGCACACTGAATGCATTTGTTTAGACATTGTGGCAGGTGCTGAATAACAATGGAGGAGGCACGCTATCCTTACCCGGCATTCAGAGTTCAGACAAGTGGGTTTCCCAAGTAGACAGAACTGACTGAACTGAGTACTGACTGGACCACTATCTAATTATGAATTATGATTCAGGGAAAGTGGCGTATATTTGGGCTTTGAGGGCAATGGCCAATAAGGCAATAACAATTGAGTGATTGGATTGAGCCTTTTTAGTTTAGGTTTATTAGATTTGGAGCCCTTTCGTGTTTAGGTTGTATTTGAAGTATATAGTACTTATATGTGATAACCAACATGCCAAGTATGTAGTAATCAAATTCTAGATGTGTGGTAACCAAGCTACACATTTATGTGGTAACTAATATACCGGATTTGGTATGTTGTAATTAAATTATAGATGTGTGGTAACAAAAAAACAAGAATATATTGTAACCAATAATGAGACTAAATGGTAATTAAACAACTTACATAAAATGTGATAATCAATATACTAAGAATGTGGTAATCAAATATAAGATGATGATGTTCACCAAAAAAATATAAGATGATGTTATTCAATAAAGCATGAATGTGCTAACCAAAGCAAACTTTAGATGTATGATAATTACTACTATATATTAGGAACTATTTACTGTTTAATTTTAATTCAATTTTATTTATTTTTTTAATCAGAGTTTTGTAAGAAAAAAAATAGTCAAGTGAGATATTGTTAGATTCGTATAATCTTTTAGTTTTAGAATATCTACTTTTTATAATTTTTCCTTTTACACAATTTAAATTATTAATCGTTAAAAATGTGTAACAATTACACTGAGACGGAGGAAGTATGTGGTAATAAATATATCATGAATGTTGTTATCACTCTAAATATGTGGTAATCAGCATACATAGAATGTGTTAATTAATATATACTCCCTCCGTTTTTTTTTTTTTTGTTTTTTGTTTTTGTTTTGGCTTGCACCATTTGGTGTTTTACTACTGTTCAAACTCACACTTAGACTTAAAATTTTATCATAATTATACAAGTTAAGTTATAGCCAAGTGAGATCTTATTATATTTGTCTTGTCTTGCAGTTTTTAAATATGGAACTTTTAGAATTTTTATATGTATTTGAGTTATTAATGATTTAAAATATGCATTGGACTGCGTGTTGAGTGGGTCCGTGACAATGATAAAAAAAAAAAACGGATGCAGTGGTTTATTAAGTAATTAAACTTTATGGGACTCTAACTCTAATTTTTTGAAAGTGGGGGCTTTAACTACAAAAAAAAAATTACTTAGAGGGTGCATTCTAAAAAACAATTTTAGGATGTTTTTTCTTCTTGTCATCCCAAACTAGGGATGTAAACGGGTAGGGTAGGGTACGGGTAGGCCACCTCCACTCACTACCCGAAATATAATTATCCTACCCTTACCCTACCCTATTACCCTAAAATCAAGTATCGGGTAGGATTTGGGCAATACCGTCGGGTATGCGGATTATCCGCGGGTAAACGGGTACCCGAAATCTTAAGTATTACATAGTTAACCAACTCTACCCGACCCAACTTTCATAAAGAAAAAACTTATTTTTCACCATAAAAAATTAAATAAAATCTTCATTATTGCACGGGAACAAATTTTAAAAGAATATTTAAAAGAAACCGCTAAATCAACATAAACAAATACTGTTCAGTAAAAAATTCATAAATCTTTTTACTGTAAAAAACGTTAATAAATTTGAAATATAAAAATAAATAAATAAATAAACAAACATATAAATATATCTCAACATATAATATAAATTAAATATATATAAGTATATATAGATAAATAAATATATATATATATATATATATTTAATCGGGTAATCGGGTAGGGTAATCGGGTAATATATGAAATTCGTACCCTACCCGCACCCGATATGATTTATTTCGGTTTCGGATAATACCCTACCCGATTACCCGATTATCTCTACGTACCCTACCCGATACCCGATTACCCGACGGGTACCCGACCCTACGGGTAAAGTTGACATCCCTATCCCAAACTCTCAGGAAGATGAGAAAACCATTCCAAGCTCTCAAAAGTGATCTTTGAGTTGATATTCCAATAAGAGGAAAAATGTTCAAACAAGCAACAAATGAGAAGAGTGGTGGCTTGGAGTATTATACCCTTGGCCTTAATTACAATTATCAAAGCCTAACTAGATAATTAAGCATTAAATAAAGTATTAAAATGCTCCAATAATGACAAATATATTATGGGGGCCTAATATAGTGAAATGAGCCCCAGATATGGAAACAACATGTCAGGTTTCGTCTTGGCGTCTCATATACGACAATGAACCTTTAAGGCGACAAGGTTTGTCATATTTCAAGGATGGACGTCCTTCGAATTCCGAAATCGGGATTAGGTTGGACTTTTTTCTTTCATGGGCTTTCTCTCAAAACTGGTTCTTAGTTGGAATTTGGACTTGATAATTTTTAATTGGGTTCAGGTTGTTGAATTAGAACGGTAATTGATCGGTTAGTTTGGACTTCGGCGGCACCATGGATCTTAAAAGAGCAAAGACAATAACTCGGGGGTTCTTCAGCTTGCTTTTCCTTTCATTTCTCCGACTTCTGCTCAGCATCACACTTTTTCCTATCCCAATGGAAGAGGATTCCCCAGCCTTGGCACTTTCTTTTAATTTGGCCTGATACTCTTGCTCTTCATGTTCGATGTTTTCCTTCAATTTGTGCTTGAATGTGTAAGAGTTTGTCCTGCCATAATACATTACATAATTATCATATAGCCATGGGCAATCAAGTAATATATGAGAAGCATTAATAGGGATTATGTCGCAAAGTATGGTATCAGCAGTTGATGTTTTGGGATGATTACCGAGTTATCATGGTCGATGCTTCTCCAAGCCCATTTCATGGGAGTATTGAGCTTCAAGATGAGTCGATGCATTATACAAGAATTTTCCCGCCTATATCATTGACTATCCCTTACGAAAGGCCAATCTCGGATATCCCGATCTATGGCCTTGGAAGCAATGCCTCCGACACTTGGGCATTAATTCCATAATTGTAATGGCCTAGCATTCGACCAATTATTCTTTGTAAAAGCATTGTAAACATGAAGACTAAAACAAATGCATTCATGATTAAAAACATTTGTTACGATAACTCGTGTTATTACAAATGTTATTTCAAGTAATCTTCATAGAACTGAAGCCATGAACTTTAAATACCTTATCTTAGCACGATGAACAAGGGTCGAAGCCATTAACTGCAGAGCTTGTTCTAAAGTGGTTCTTCCATGATGAGTAAACTCTAAACGTTCATAGATCATGGTCAGAAAGCGATAAAATTCGCGACCAGTGGAGCCTATAGAGTAAGGTGTTACCAAAAATGATCTCAATTCTGCAGACCGGGTCTGGATGTTGAATCGATAATCATAGTGTCCATAATCATCATCTATTCTTTACAAAGATGAAGGAATTGTGCCATAGAATAATGTTTCGAGTACTGAAAAATAATTCTTGTTAATGTCTACCATCAAGACAAAGATCATCTTAAAAGATGATTATTGTTCCTAAATGTTTTGGTCAAAGTAAAAAATGTATTCATGACCATATGAATTGCAAGACAGAGATCCGACATACAAAAGATTGACCATTTCAGAAAAGATAAGTGAACAAAACAAGTGACATCCATATGTCACAAAACAAAAACACTTGTCTAAAGAGAATTCAAATAAAGTGCCAAAATCAAGGGCGAATAAACAACTTCACTTGTTTCAAGTCTTCACATATCAATACACTTGTTTCAAGCACACTTGCGGAGCATCTTTTGAGCCTTGGCCTCTATTCCTTCATGATGAAGATGTAACCTTTCGTCCACTGTGCGGAGTTCGGCCTCTAACCGATCAATTGAAGTAACCCTTCGCGCAGTTGCATCATGAGCTTGAACATGATCACAATCGATGGCCAAAAGTTGGTCAGCAAATTGTTCACGACATTCTTGAGCTTATCGGATTACTTCATCGATCTTTGCCAGTTCTTCAGAAACATTAGCTTTCTTCTTCGGGAGTGCCCCGCTCCAATTCCTCACGATATCGGCCTACGCGAGATCTCTATGAATCACTAGATTCCAAGGAGATTGCCTCAGTAAAAAGAGATAGCCGGGCTTGGTTTCGAACATAAAAAAACATTCCAGAATCTCGATGCCTCTGGTTAGGTCTTAGCGATGGGAGCTGTCATTCTCCGGATCATCCCGCACAATTATAAATATCGAAATGGCACGATGTAAATCCTACGAAGATACAGCCTCCAGAGGCAAATCAAAGAAACCGTTGAGGAACTCATCATCATTGCCCCTCATCCAAAGCCGACTTAATTTCCTGCCAGCAAGAATGCAATGTGGTTTAGTGAAGGAAGTCACGACGAAAAGTATGAGGGGAGAAAAATTACCTCTTTATCATCAATTGGCTCATGAAGCCTCTTCCTGGTAGCACCATCCGTGATGTTCACATCAGTCAAACGAGAGGAAGAATGGTCCATAACCACCGAAGGATCCACGGTAGCAGGAGACGCCTCATGTTGAACACTCAGGTCCAAATCCTGTTTAGGATTCTGGAACATCTTGCGCAACAGTATTTCGCATGAGGCTTGTATAGTCACTGTCAACGGCCCAACATCTTGAAGGCTCGATGGTCCAGGATTGGCAGTGGTATCCTTTATGAATAAACAGGCCGGTATGTTTGTTACAATAAAACCGATAAAGATGATCAT
The DNA here is from genome assembly GCA_030278955.1 of Hygrophila difformis. Lineage (NCBI taxonomy): Eukaryota > Viridiplantae > Streptophyta > Magnoliopsida > Lamiales > Acanthaceae > Hygrophila > Hygrophila difformis. The sequence goes on from JAOANR010000001.1 coordinate 14,014,745, forward strand.
ATATCAGGCTAAAGAGAATCTTATCCTAACCTCACCGGGTGGGTTAGTCTTGGGAACCATCAGTAGGATTAATTTGAATTGTCTGATCGTCGGTTGGATTGGCCTGAAAAGTGTGTATATCACAAATGACACAAAAGGCCCCGACTAAAGAAAATAAGCACAAAAGCAATATGCTCACAGTATCACTTGATGTCGGACCAACAATTGGATCCGGGGAATCATCCATAAGACTACCACCATTTATAATCCAACCAAACCCAACCTTTCAATATAATATTAATTTCTCTCTCTTCCACGTACACAACCCATAACCAATTTTAATTTCTACTACCATCAATAACCCAACCCAACCCAACGCAACCCAACTCAACTCAATTACTATAATTTAATTTATTCTACTTTATTTTTTAAATACATATTATTTTAACATTTTAATTTAAATTAACATAACTAATAAACCACAAACATATATATAATATTTAAATGCATATTTATAATTATAAATATTTCAGAGTTTAAAATTATAATTATTGGCTCCAATCTTAGTTTATGCACATTTATAATTATTTTTATATTAAAATTATTCACTTAATTTTATTTAATAGTAAATAAATTTTTAAAACTATATTATTAATAAACCGTTCACCTTATGTTAACACATAAAAATTATGTTAATCCAGCCCACATACATATCCAGACCCAATTTACACAAGGGCACAATTTTATAGGCTTAACGTGGACAAGATGGCCCAAGACCAGCCCATGGACCCCGAGGGGCGTCGCCCGAGCAAGCCAATCTATCTAAATAAACGGCGCAATCCGGAGAGAGCTATGCCTGAGCACGATAACTGCCCGAGTACCACGAGTTAGAAGAAGCGGTTCCAGAACTTTACGAGCTAGTACCAGAATAAAGGCGGGGAAGATCCTTTTTGAATTTCATCCTTATCCCTTTCTCCCAACCGGTGCCTCTCAACGAACAAGCACCATGCATTGTATAAATATTAGAACTTAAGATGTAATCTGGGTTCCTCAACCACCAACATTTCAATACAATGTCTTTATTTTTCCAGTACTTTACTTTTATTTATCGCTTTCCTTAATGCTCTCTTTACTGCTTTCCTTTACTGCTTTCTTTTATTTCCTTAGTTTTTCCGCGATGCTCTAGTTCGTAGCATCCCTTGGGACTGTCCTCGTCCCGCCTTCCGTCTTGAAGGCTCCATCTTGAGGATTTAGCGTTGCCCCAAAACGAGAGCAACAGGTTGGCGACCACAGTGGGAGACCAAACTCCTCCAACAATCAAGGATCTCCATTGTACAATCCCAGCATTACATATTATAAGAATCCTATTCATCATCATATAAATAAAATATTATTCTAATTAGTGAAAGTATAATAAAAGATTAAAATGATGTCTTATTCTCTATTGATAAAGTTAATTGAGTTTGTGTGCTTTTGGACTTAATTTCAAGTTTTATAGGGAGTAGTATAGTCGAGTATAAAACAAAGGGGTGTTTTTTTTTTCGAGAAGCAGGGAACAACAACAAAGGGTGTTTGATATATATTGTTTTCTTTGTTTTAATAAATTAAATATATTTATTAAAATCAATTTGATAATTACAGAAATGAACATGAATATTCTGAATAAACTAAAGTGAAAATTTAAGTAATTTAATTTTAGTTACTATGATTAAATCAAAGGTAATAAGTTCAAAGCTTGCCAAAAAATTAAAATAATCTTAACAATAAATTTTATTTTAATTTTTCTTCTACTCAATAGCTCAAAATTTTTAACTTTTAATCTCATGATAATTTGAACTTCAACTAAAATGAGCCAATAAAACTCTTGGAATAAAATGCAAAACCTAATTAATTAGTGATTAGGCCATGCAAAATTATGAAAAAGCTTTATTATTATTATTATTATTATTATTATCTTTTACTGAAAAAAGGAAATTTACAAGAAAAATTCTGAAGTTACTTAAATTTTTTAATTAAAGGAATGTTTAATAGGATTATACTTAGGGGAAATTATTTATTGGTACTATTTTGGAGGTTTTAATTTGTTAAGTAGTACCAAGTTAAAAAAATTTATTATTTAGTACCATTAGGTAAAAAATTCTATTTTTAGTATATTTATATGAATTTTACCATTTTTGTACCACTATCAATTATACTTATATTTTATTCACCAATTTTTTTTATATTTATATATTAACTTTTTAAATTTTAAGTTTTTTGTAATATTTTTAATTTTTTTCCTTTAATATTTTTTGTCTTTTTTTTTTATTTTTTCTTTTGAAATTCTTGTATCAATTATATTTTCATCATCGGGTTTGAGTTTTTGTGTATGTAGAATTATGCTTTGAAATAGACAATCATTTAATGCCCAACAGATACTCGAAGGATTAATCTTAGCCGAATATGGTCTGAGAATACCCGCGAATAAATTAAAACTAGTTTTTGGCCGGTGATGCCAAAAAATTATATTTTTTGTCATCGAAAAATAATTATATTTTTCATCCTAACAGATTTTATAAATATGATAAATAATTTTTTATTTAAACTATATTTTATTTTGTATCAATTAAAAACTATATTTTTTGTTTTTATCCCAAAAGATTTTTTAAGTAAGATAAATAAATGAATAAAATAAAATAGATTTTTTCATCCTAAAAAAGATAAATAAAAAATTGATAATGGGTTATTTAACTAATAATTTTTTTTCAACAAAAAAGTTTTTAATATTCAAATACGTAAATACTTGAATGATATGAGAATTTTCAAAAAAGAAAGAAAAAAAAATTAAAGTACTATTATGCACTTATTAAGAGTACTATTATGTAATTATATAGAGTACTATTTTGCAAGTATTTAAAGTACTGTTATACACATCTTAAGAGTATCATTATGTACTTAGTATAGTACTATTTTTTAGTTATTTAAAGTACTATTATGTACTTATTAAGAGTATCATTAGGTTCTTAGTAGAGTACAGTTATTTAATTATTTATAGTACTGCTATGTACTTATTAAGAGTACTATTGTGTGATTATGTAGAGTATTGTTATGAATGTATTTAAAGTATTGTTATGCACTTATTAAGAGTATCATTATGTGCTTAGTAGAGTACTATTATGAAAGTATTTAAATTACTGTTATGTACTTATTAAGAGTATTATTATGTGACTTTGTAGAGTAATTTAATAAGTGCATAACAGTACTCTACATAATCACATAATAGTACTATTAATAAGTACATAACAGTACTTTAAATAACTAAATAACAGTACTGTACTAAGCACATCATGGTACTCTTAATAAGTGCATAACAATACTTTAAATACTTTGATAATAGTACTACTACTCTACATAATCACATAATAGTACTCTTAATAAGTTCATAACATCACTTTAAAGTTTAAACACTTTCATTACAGTATTGTAAATAACTAAAAAAATTACATAATTTCATTACACTTTCATTATAGTACTTTAAAATTTTCCTTAGTTTTTAAATTTTCTTTCTTTTTTGAAAATTCTCATATCATTCAAATACTTACTTTTTTAAATATTACATAATTTTTTTAAAAATAAAAGTATTTAAAAATTAAATTTTATTCGCTAAATAACACATTATTAATTCTTTTATTTATATTTTTTAGTATGTAAAAAATCTATTTTGTTTTATTCTTTTATTTATCTTACTTAAAAAATCTATTGGGATGAAAACAAAAAATATAGTTTTTAATTGATACAAAATAAAATCTAGTTTAAATAAAAAAAATTATTTATCTTACTAAATAAAATTTCTTAGGATGAAAAATATAATTTTTTTCGGTGACAAAAAATATAATTTATTTAGCATACAACGGGTATTCCCATGTCACATTGGGCTAAGATTCATCCCTCGAATATCTGGTAGAAATTGAATAGTTGCCTCTTCCAAAACATAATTCTACATACACAAATACTCGAATCCGATGACGAAAAATATAATTTTTTTTCCGTGTACCGGGTACGGGGTATCCCAGGCCATATTGGATTCAAAACTAATCATTCGAGAATCTGGTGGGCATTGAAGGTTTACCTCTCCCAAGGCAGAATTCTGCATACACAAAGGCTCAAACTCGATGATGAAAATATAATTGATACAAGAGGTTCAAAAGAAAAAAAAAAGATTAAAGGAAAAAAATTAAAATGTTAAGAAAAACTTAAAAATTTTAAAAAGTTCAAGATATAAATAAAATGTTAAGCAAAAATATTATTTTCTGGCTTCGACTTTTCAAAAAATAAATAAAAAGTTCAAGATATAAATAAATTTTTTTTTCCGTGAATAAGATATAAGTATAATTGATCCAATGGTAAAAAATGGTAAAAATCATATAAATTTACTAAAAACAGAATTTTTTTAACCTAATGGTACTAGATACTAAAATTTTTTAACTTGGCACTACTTAACAAATTACAACCTTCAAAATGGTACTAATAAATAATTTCCCCTTATACTTACTATGAAGTTTTGGATTTAAAAAAATTGAATTTTCACTCCAAATTCAATTCAATTTAAATTAAATAAAAATAATCCCTTAACCCAATGGGCCCAAGTTTTAGATACCCAAAAACATGTATATAATTTGGTGGCCCATGGGCTTGTGTTGGGTTCTTATTTTACTTATATACTATCTCTCATTTATATGCTTGAAACCCTAGTTTTAAACGTCTTCGCTGTTTGCTCTATCGACATAACCATCGGAGACGTTGCAGCGCCGCCGCCCGGGTTGCTAAAAGCAGGTTTTTGCTTCTCATACTGTGATTGAGTCATTCATTCTCACCTCTATGGGTGTTTCCTTTTATCGATTACATTTGTTTGTCGATATTGTTTTTTGGAAATCTGCTCATGCTGAAAATTTCCCATCTTTATCACTTTTGATTATGAAGCGGGCTGCATTTAATTGGATTCGCGGCCGTTGTGCTGTGTTTAGGACTCCTAAGTAGACTGAAAAAATGCTTCTCATTTTATTAATTAAGGAAGAGTTTTTTATGCATGGCTGATTTGTGAATTTATGTAATGTTATTATGCATTTTTTATGTTGCTGTTTGTGTGTGATATGTGCGAGATTTAAAAGTGGCATTGTGTAGCAAATCCAGAACTTAGAGTTGAAAGTAGTTATCTACAATGCCTGTATGGAGGCAAATTTTCACCATATGTGTTTCTGTGGAATGACATCAGTGTTGGTTCAAGATCCTTTTAGTGATTTTTTACCAAATATATATATATATATATATGTATATATACTATATATTTTCTGTTCCATTATTGGAATTCTGATGAAATTTAGTTTTCGTGCCTTTGTGTTTCTGTCATGTCCAAATAGATTACATAAGAAGATGGGTCGAGTAAGTGTCTTGAATGATGCTCTCAAGAGCATGTACAATGCTGAGAAGCGGGGGAAACGTCAGGTCATGATCAGGCCTTCTTCAAAAGTCATTATCAAGTTTCTTCTGGTTATGCAGAAGCATGGTATGGCCATTTGCTCATGCGGCACCTGCTTTTTGTTTTCCTCTTTATACATCATTGTTTTCATGATTAATTGTTCTACAGGTTACATTGGGGAGTTCGAGTATGTTGATGACCATAGATCTGGTAAAATTGTGGTTGAATTGAATGGTAGGCTGAACAAATGTGGGGTCATTAGCCCTCGGTTTGATGTTGGTGTGAAGGAGATTGAGCCATGGACTGCAAGGCTGCTTCCATCCAGACAGGTGAAATATACATAATTATATTGTAACTATTTCAATATATCAATTTGTGAGATGGTTGTCTCACTTAATCCAAGTAGCTTACTTGATGAGTATATCTAGTTATTATTGCATTGTTGTCCAATCTTTTAGAGTAAATTGACAGCTCTGGTGATTTATTCAGTGCCAACCACTATCTAGAGCGATTATTTTATGTAAACCCTTAGTTCAAGGGCTTGTATGTATGAGCACATGATAAGTGAGCATTTTATAAAGATTAATTAAATGTGCCCTTGTACTTTAATGTTATGTTATGAAGAATCACAAAAAGTGAACAATGGAGAGGAAGTCTGTAATCTCTAAACAGAGTATTTCTTCCTATTCCAACACAATTTTATTTCTGGGGTGCCCCTCTTCTATTATAATGTCTAATGTGCTTGATGGAAAAACTCGGGGGAGGGCACAATATGTGTTTGTGTGACTCTAGATGCAAGTGCTCCTATTTCGCTGTTTTGGGTTATGATAAAACTCTCCATTGAGCAGGTACCATATTTTCAAATGCGTTTAGCAAAATTAAATCTATAAAAATAAAAGTTTAAATGTGTCAACAGTTTGGTAACCCATGGCAACTTCCCAGCAAGCTGTTTGTTATTTATGTCAATCCTTTCACCTTGGTTCCTTAAGATATGTTTGAGTATACACTAAAGGAGGTGATGGTTTTTTTCCTCTATTTTCAGAGATTTCCTTTGCCATTGTTGCTTCTTTTTTTATTAATCAATGTTGGCTATATGTTTCTTCTTAGATTATTTATTATTATTATTTTTTTCTTTGACCTGTGTTTGTTGTGGCTGCTGAAATGCTATTATATTATGTGAGGCTGGTAATTATTATCATTTTCATTTCAAGAATGAATACAATGTTTTTGGTCACCGTAACAACACTGGCTATGCAATCAAAACATGGTGTATCTCTGTAGATATGTTCATGAGTGAAATAATTGCATAATTGTGTATAATCTCGAAGGTCTTATTGTAGATTTTAACTATTATTATTGCAGTTTGGCTATATTGTGCTGACTACGTCGGCTGGAATCATGGACCATGAAGAAGCTCGCAGGAAAAATGTAGGAGGTAAAGTGCTTGGTTTCTTTTACTGAGGATGGTCCTTGAGGTGACATTTTATGTCAAACAATCTTGTACTCAGTGCACCAGGAGACATTTGGTGTAACTTTCTTTTTTTTTTTTGTTTTTTTGTTTTTTTTTTTGTTTTTGCCTTTGTTCAATTCCTGTCATACAACTGAGAATTTTGTGGTTTTTGCCAAAGGTGGTGATAATCTTATGTTTTGAATGGTGATACTTATTTTAAAATATTTTGAATGGTGATACTTTCATGTTTTGATCATGATGAATGCTGCGTCTTCCTTTCTGCTGTTTCATTCTCAATTTTCTGCCTATTTATTTGGTATGTTTGAAATTATACTCATACCTGGTTGTAGGCCTCATCAAAGGTTATCTCTAGGTCATTGCTGATTTATTGTGAATGTAAAACTTCTTTTATTTTGTGAGAGCGGACTACTTTCATGGCTGACAAAAAAAAAAAACCAATTTAATTAACTGGTTTCTTTTTGGCAAATTGGGGATTTTTATTTTTTTGTTTTTTACTTCCTCCGTTTTTAAATAATAGCCCCATATGTGTTCTTGACACTATTCAGACACACTTTTGGCCCGTTTGGATTGGCTTTTGAAAAAAGCAGAAGCTAAAAGCAGAAGCAGAAGTGAAAGCCAAAAGCAGAAGGAATGTTTGCAAATCAGCTTTTTTTCAAAAGTGTGTGTGGATGTGTAAAAGTAAAAAGTGCTTTTTAAATGTATAAATTACCAAAAATGACATGCTACTTAATATGATAATAAGATATATTTATAGTGTAATTTATATTAAGTAATGAGGGTATTCAAGTCTTTGCACAATTTACGAAGTGCTTTTGGCTTCTACTTTTCGGAGAAGCACCCCTGGGCTGCTTTTCACAAAAGCACTTTTACAGCTTTTCGAGGTGCTTCTGCTTTTTTCAAAAAGCCAAACCAAACGTTTCTTTTTCCCCAAAAGTGCTTTCGACAGAAGCAAAAGCCAAAAGCACCTTGGTAGAAGCCAATCCAAACACCCTCTTTGATTTAAATTTTTATTATAGTTATACAAGTTAAAATATAGTCAAGTGAGATCTTGTTAGATTTGTCTAGTCGTGTAGTTCAAATCAATTCAATCAGGAGGGAACGAACAGAGTGCACTCATACGACTCCTCTTTATGTGCATAAGCCGAATAATCCATTATGCAAATATCGAACTTTAGAATTTTTACTTGTACTGAACTTGAATTATTAATGATTTAAAATGTGCATTGGACTGCGTGCACAGTGGATCGGTAGCAAATAAAAGAAAATTGAGGAAGTGTTTTTAAGTTATTACGAAACGATTTGAAACAAACAATTTTGTTTTGTTTTTGCTCAACGCGTTTACTAATCAACCTAAAACGAGTACTCGTATAAATTGCTTTGCACAAAACTGTTTGTGTAAACCTTTGGGATAAGAATTACTTTCACTAATTTTGTGCTACTACTTGACACATTCCTATTTTTAAAATTTTGTACTTGGAACAAATCAATTAATTACTTTAATTTTTTTCCACTCAAATAAATATTACATCACTTAATTATTCCAATTTAACACTAATTATTCTACCTGAAACATCATGCCAAAAAGTTATCGGACGGCATTATCGGGATGGATGGAGTGATTTAATACTGTAGAAAGAAATTCTATTTTTCAAAGAAAAAAAAGGTAATAACTAAAATAGGTTGCAAGGATTCAAATGAAGCGGAGGTGGTTGTTGCTGGGGTGGTTTTGTGCCCCGATTAAAAGGAAAAGTAGGCAGGCATGGTTGGTTACAGGGGCTGCGATATGGTGGACGGTGTGGAAACTTAGGAATGATACAATTTTCCAAGGGCAGGTCTTTGAGCGAAAGATGGCAGAAGAGAGTGTTAAGTGGAGGGTGGGTATGTGGTGGCAAGCTTATGGAGGGGATTTGAGCTCTGGCCTGTATGGTGTAGATGTTGATGGTCCAGGGGGTTTGGTGAGTTCTGTAGCTGGAAGGGTCTTGCACTCGCGAGGTGGCCTGGTTTGGGTTAGACCCGAGCTCGGTTGGTGGAAAGTTAATACGGACGGGTCATCGTTGGGCAATCCGGGGCCAGCTGGGGTAGGTGGTGTTATCAGAGATGAAGGGGGCAATGTCATTTTCATTCTGTCCGAGTTCATAGGCTGCAAGGATTCAAATGAAGCGGAGGTGGTTGCTGTGAGTAGAATATGCGATATAATTATTCGGGATCAAGGTTTTCCAATTCCTAGGATTGTTTTTGAAAGTGATTCGCGGAATGTGGTACATTGGCTAAAAAACCCGAATGAAGTTCCTTGGAGATTTAACAAATATTGGGTGTCCATATTGGCAGTGTTCAAGTGTGGGGGAGTGGTGGAAGCTCAACATGTCCTTAGAGAGAGGAACGGTCTTCTGGACTTTTGGGCTAGGCGAGGTGCGGCCGGGGAACAGAACATGGCTGTTTGGCTTTGATGACAGCACTATCTTCTAGTAATAATTTCCTTATTCTTGGTCTTCCTTATTCTTGGTCTTGAATTGATGCTGTGTATTATGCTATATTATAGGACAGGTTCTTTTGGGGGCGCTGGGAGGTGTTGTGAGTGTAGCCCACCTCTGAGTACTGTGCATTTGGTTTTGTTCGCACGTCTGGTTTTGGTTTTTTGTTCTAGATCTTGGTGCTGAACTGCGGTTGTACCTATTTCATGCTATAGGACAGGTTATGTTGGGGGGCGTTGGGAGGTGTTAGTAGTGTAGCTATCTTCATTGTTTGTTGTATCTGAAGACTGTTGCTTGGCCGGATGGCCGCTTTGAATAAAATTGTCATCTTCTCAAAAAAAAAAAAAAAAAAAAAGATAGGCCACCAGAAGGAGTCATTTCCACTTTTAGGCCACGCTATTTTGATTTAGGGAAATAGGCCATTAGAAAGATTTCGGGCCTGAATTTAGGCCATTGGGCTGGAATTCGGGGTGCGATGGCCTAAAAATGGAAATGGCTCATTCTGGTGGCATATTTTAGTTTTTTTCAATTATTTTTTTATTTTATATAATTAAAATAAATAAACTCATTTTGTGTCATTATTTATGTCGTACTTTTTTTTTTCTTGTTCCAATATTATTATTTCATTTTCATTTTTAAAATAATTAAATATTAATCGTCAAACCTACCCATCACCTTACATTAATAAATAAATATATTAAACTTTCAAATTACCCTCTACCATTAATAATTCCAGTCCACCTCACAACCACATATTAGTAACTCACACATAAATAAATAAATTGAAATTGTAAACTCATTACAATCATATTATATAAATTTTTAAGTTACTTTTTTTAACACTAATAATGTGACGAATGGAGTAATATAAGAAATAAAATAAATATTAATTCAAATATATTATAAAATAAGTAAAACAAACACATATTCAAATAAATTATAAAGTAAAAAACAAACATGTTTTATTATAAGTATCCCAAAATTTTCGAACATGGTACTTTATGTAGGGATAATTAGTATTAAATACAAGGATATATTAGGGTTAAAAAATGTAGCTTAAAAATTTATATAATGTGGTTGTAGTGAATTTACAATTTCAATTTATTTATTTATGTGTGATTTACTGATATATGGTTGTAGGTTGGATGTGAATTATTAATGGTAATGGGTTTAAAAGTTTAATATATTTATTTATTAATGCCATATGATGGGTATATTTGATAATTAATATTTAATTATTTTTAAAATAGAAATAAAAAAATGTTGGAACAAGAAAAAAAAGTAGGACATAAATAATGGCACAGAATGAGTATTATTTATTTTAATTAAATAAAATAAAAAAATAATTAAAAAAAACTAAAATAGGCCACCAGAAGGAGTCATTTCCACTTTTAGGCCATCGCAGCCCGAATTCCAGCCCAATGACCTAAATTCAGGCCCGAAATCCTTCTAATAGCTATTTTCCCTAAATCAAAATATCGTGGCCAAAAAGTGAAAATGATTCCTGCTGCTGGTCTATTTTAATTATTACCTCAAGAAAAAATTATCTTCAAATACCTTCTGTTGTTTAGTAAAGGCATTTTTTTTTCTTTAGTAAAGGCATTATCTTCAAGAAAAAAAGTTAAGGCATTATTTTCTTTGGTTGAATTAATGAGATGATTTAGAAAATAATTTCAAATCAATTCCGTAATTCTATTTAATTCAAATAAAATTCATATTTCATTCACAAGGAATTAATAACTTGAAATTTCTTGTCTAAATTCTATTCTTTTTTTCTTTTTTTTTTTTTTTTTTAAAAAAAACAATACCATAGCTCAACAATTGCTTGATTGAATACTATATTCGTCCAAAAGAAATTTTATTCTAAGTACATCCAAACAGGCAGGGGCAGGACACAGTGACACACCACAGATAAAGTTGTAAACGCATTTGTGAAGACCTCATTTAAAATGGTTATTACCCTTATATTCGAAAAAAATCCCTAGATTTCACCTTTTTCTTACAAACTCTTTTTCTTCGTTTGGATTTTAATGGATTTAAGCTAAATTGGAATTATTATGTGGCTGAATAATTTTGTAATTCCCACTTTTAAGTCTAAATCCAACCCATTTTAAAATATTCTTTCTTTTTGTTTTTGGAAAAAACAATGCCCAATTAATGAGATGATCGACACCTCTATCCGACAAAATGAATAAACTGTTAATTCAGCTGGTGGTCATCATAGTGCTTAACGACGTGGTCTTAAGATGACAATTACATGTATTAACCTTTCATGTTTTTATCATTCTATGCGACATTGTTGAATTCAATTAGGCAGAGTTATTCACACTTCATTGTTGAATATTACGCTTCAAATAATTCATTGAATTGTAGTACGAAGTATTAATTAATTAATACTATTCTATACGTACTTATAAAAAGGTATGCAAAATTCTAATTTGAAGATGCGACCATTAAATACCCGCAAAATTCTCAAGAGACTACTATTGAACTCAATGTAATATAGGATACCGATCTATGTAAATATATATATCATATATATATAAATGACACTTTGCCATGAATAGTACTATTTGTTTTACTTAAAATTACGCGCACTGCCATTCGAACTTGCCATTGTAAATACCCGTTTGCCCGATTTGGAGAGACGGACGAATCTCGATTATTTGCTCGTCGCTTCACCGCTGTGCCCACCCTCCTTCGTCGCCTCCACTCGCCGTCGACATTGCCCGCTCCACCCACCCTCCTTCCTCATTCCGCGGGTTAGGTTTCCGCTCGACTCGCCGTTCCGCAGCGCCCGTCAACGTCGCGACACCCGCGGCTGCCGTCCCTGTGCAGTCGTCGCCGCCATCGCCGCCCGGAGTCGTGCCCGGACCTTCGGCCCCGTCCTCGCGTTTTCCCTGCTTCCGCGCCTTGGATCTCGCCTCTAATCGACGCTGTGCGCCGGCCTTCTCCATCTCCCGCTCGCCTCACTTCCGCGCGTCCGGGACACCAGGTAACGCTGCTTCCTTTCAATTCCCCTTTCTTTGATTGCTTCAATTGCTCTTTCTTCGTGTTATGATTATGCAAGGTCGTCCGGTCGCGTGGCACCACCAACCGGTATTGGTGCTTGGAGCTGCTCTCCCTCCTGTCTTAATCGCATATAAGGGCTAGCCAGTTCGGGTGCTTGGCCGCTAGAATCGCTTGGGAGTCATCCTCCCGACAAGGTATTGCTCCTTATTTCCAATTTCAATTTTGTGATTCTTTGGCGTGTTAATATTGGTAGAGGAAGGAATTAGGGTTTCGGATTGGGATCATTATTACGTTAACGCATTGAAGGCTGTGATAATATTAATTGTATAAGATGGGATTGATTTCTGGAATAGTCTTGGGATTGACGTTTGGGGTTGCGTTGATGGCGGGATGGAGGCACATGATGAACTATAGGCATAGTAAACGAATGGCAAAGGTGACTATTTTGTTGTTTCTCTGTATAATTTCAATCTGTTTGTAGATTTTTCTGAAAATTGTTTCAGGATTTTAATCACATTGTTTGTTTTTTGCGTGGGCAGGCAGTTAATGTAAAATTGCTAACGTCACTCACCAGGGATGATGTGAGGAATATCTGCGGTGACCACGTCCCAGAGTGGATATCATTCCCTGTGTTTGAGCAGGTTTTAATGCTTGTTAAAAATGGTTTCTTTTTTTTTAAAGATGCGGTGTTCAAAGTGTTAAAACTTTTATAGATAGAGTGTATAATATATATGCACGCACTGTTTCTGTTAGTGTCTCTTTGTGCCAACTTAAATTTGTTTGTAAGCCAAGCTTCAATAAATTGGGAGGATATGATTTTTCGAGTTTCCTTTGTTTGAGCAATGTCATTGGTTAGTTTTCTTTAGATATGGTATGACTAGAGGCCTTTGTAAAAAAAATTGACTGATCTAATGGGGGCTTTATACTATGAATATGAGATTGTTCATTTTACAGTTAATGAGTTTCGAATTTCTTTACTCATTTTTGCTGCTCTGACTGCATTCAGGTAAATGGCTGAACAAACAACTGAGTAATTGTCGCCATATGTTGCAGATGTAAGCTCCCCCTTTCCTTGGTCTCTGTTGGGTTTAGCTATTTCTTGTGAGTATAGGACAATAGAGCATCTTCTATTGTCGAGAAACGTATGCACTTTCTTTTCTTTTTTCTTTTTCTCTTTTTTAAAGTGTCCATCTAAATTTTCCTTAATTAGGCAACAGAGGCTATCATGAAAGAAACTGTTGAACCATTCTTGGAAGATTACGCCCCCCCTGGGATTACTTCCTTGAAGTTCAGCGAATTGTCCCTTGGATCTATGCCTCCTAAAATTGAAGGTTGCAACACTGCTGAACAAGTTGCTATTAAATATACTTAATCATTTTCTCTGCTTTTTCCTTCATATTATAACTCAATTCAACTGAGTAGAACATAAATTCATTTAACTTTGCCACATCTTACCTATTTCGTATGTAATTAATTAATTCATGCAGGGATTCGAGTTCAGAGTCTTAAAGAAGGTCAAGTCATAATGGACATTGACCTTCGATGGGGAGGTGCAAGCATTATTCTTGCTGTTGGAGCAGCAGTTGTTGCTTCTATACCCATTCAGGTTGGTAGATAAATTATTTCAATCAGTAGCACAACTTTGGTACCTAAAGTGGTCTAAAGTTAAAAATCAACTTTCTTTTTCTTTACAGTTGAAGGATCTTCAAGTTTTTGCTGTGGTGCGTGCTATTTTTCAACTTGCAGAGGAGATTCCTTGTATATCGGCTGTTGTTGTTGCTCTACTGGCTGAGGTACGTATGAAGATACTTTGTAATTTGCTCGTCTTCACAGATTCAGAATTTTAATCATGTGTTAGTATTTAGTAACATTGGTTTTCTATGTATGATTGATCAAATTATAATTTTTGTTTTGTTTCCAATACATTCAGACAAAGCCACGGATCGATTACACTTTGAAGGCCATTGGAGGAAGTCTTACCGCTCTTCCTGGGATTTTTGATATGATTGATGTAAGTTTCATATTTTTCTTATAGATGGGATGAGCACTTCTGTCTATTTGGACTGACTATTCATTTTATGGATTGTCAGGACACCGTTAATAGCATTGTGACTGATACGCTCCAATGGCCACACAGGATTGTTGTGCCTATCGGTGGCATACCTGTCGACACAAGGTGACTCCTTTCATACATGTCTTACTCTTAACGACTTTGCTATTTTTCTTGCTCTTCTCAAGTTACTATGTTTACTACTGCATAATATTTCGTGCATTTGGCAGTTTAGTGAATTGGAGCTCAAGCCAATCGCGAAGGTTACAGTGACTGTAGTAAAGGCGAATGACCTCAAGAACATGGAGCTGATTGGAAAATCTGATCCCTACGTTGCTTTCCATATGCGCCCACTCTTTAGAGTCAAAATAAAAGTTGTGGACAACAACTTGAATCCTGTGTGGAACGAAAAATTTGAGCTTATTGCTGAATAAAAACCAGTTCGGGTGCTTGGGCGCTAGAATCGCTTGCGAGTCAGCCTCCCGACAAGGTATTGCTCCTTATTTTCCCTTTTCCCTATTTCTCTATTCATAAGCCTTCCTCATCTATGTCTATAGTAAAGTCTGTACATATAATATGTGGTGCTGTGGTCATTAGAATTATATCAGTTCCTTGAGTGTCTTCACTCAATCAAGTTCTGATTTACCCTTTTACACTTTACATTATGATTATTTATTTTACATTTAGGTACTGAATTACCTCTTCATGCTCCTTTTCCTTTCTATTCATTCTAAAATTCACAAAAATACAATTCAAAACACAAAACTTTCGCTTCTCTACACACTTGCACGCTTCAACATTTTATAAAACCAATTCAACCAGTACTAAAATTCCTTAAAAACATCTTCACAATAACATTCTATGACAAAACTTCACCATTCATGCCATCCAAAAAAATTATAAAAGATTCAAAAACAGAACTATGCTTCCACCAAAATCATACATGCCAGCTAATTAATATCCATACATAGTCCAGCGCGGCGTCGCGCGCGTTAAATTAGTTGCCCAACTAATTTATGCATGATTTTCCACTTTTTTATAGTACGAACTGCCCCTCATTTATGCATGATTTTCCACTTTTTTGTGTTCATCAGGATCTACGGAACTAGCTGTCGTTGGTGTATCTGGTGCTGTTTTCAACTTGGTTTCTAAATTAGTTATTATAACTTTGCTCAATATCACTGCATCGTTTGTTGCTGAAGAGCAATCATATGTTCTAAAGGCAATTGATGACCATGGTCAGACTGCTGGAGGTATTCTTTTACCTTATCATACTTGATAATATTATACCTTATTTTCTTATCCTCTATTCGAGCAGTCATTTTCTTGGATCAATTATCCTTGTTATATGCTTTATTTACACAAATTTCCTAACAGAAGAGAAAAGCAAGGTCATCTTCCCGTCACTGCCGAATTCTCTTGTGCTTACTGTGGAGAGAAAAGCAAAGTTATATGCTTCTCCAGTTTCTTAATGAATATGTTGGGTATACCTGTTCTATGTCTCTTTATCTAATCAGTGCCTTTTGTTTTAATGTTAACCTATTTGGTCTTTAAATCTTAGTCAGGTTGAATGATTTTCCTTAACAGTGGCTTGAATTTGATATCATGGTATTTTAACTTGATTTGACAAAATTTTCACAAGAAATCTGTATGATTGAGCTGTTACAATCTTTCTTGATGATGTTTCAATATCTGTTGATGAGTGACTGGTCTGTATTTGGCTTACTGCAGGATTCACCAATGCATAACCCAGCCGATCAATTTTTCAAACCGAGGGCATTGGAGCCCCAGCAATTGTGGTAGCACTTGCTGTTGAAGGAAGTTTCCGTGGATTCAAGGATACAAAGATACCCTTCATATATTACTGCCAGAGGCGTTCCAGGGGCGAATCCCTTTGGTAAGTGCAAAAGTTGTAAAAATGTTTAAAAGTTGTATACTCTATTTCTCTATATTCACTTTTTTACCTTTTATTATGGGACATTCTATTCAGTCATTGTTGGAACGTTTAACGGTTTATTTCCCTTTATAAATCTGTCTGTCCTGCAAATGTTTGAGATTGCATAGGATCTATTTTAACGGTTTATGCTCTCCCCAGTTGGGCTTGACTAAATTTCTTGTTCCATGGATCTACAAAATCAGGTACAATATCTTTCAATTCTTTTCTGTTAGTTTAATTTATTTATTATTACCTCCAGAAAAATATGTTGCATTGTATTCAGTATATATGGAAGAGATGATTGGAAAAGAAAATTGATACTTTCTTAGTATTAAACTTGTCAAGAACGTTGTTTATTGGTTCATGTTGTGTCATTGTTTGTGACAATTTATTTATTCAAGGTGCTCTTCTATTTGCGGAAGGAGTATGATGTTGTTTCGCCCATCTTTGTAGTAATTGACATTGGAAGATATTGTGCACATGGATTTTCAGTATCATGAGAACAATAGGGAAAGGAGAATTGGTCTCTTTGCTTCTGGTGTAGCTAGCATTACTTCAGGTACTGCATTCGGTTCTCGCATACTTATCTTCACTAAAACTTTGCTTCGAATGTGCAATGTGTGCTTCACTGGTTTTGCTTGATTTTGTGCTTTTTGCTCCGTTGCTTAACTGTTGAGTGGTTTGATTAATTTCCCTTCAATCTTGTGTTCCTTGCTGTTTTGCTTCATTGTTTGGTTTCTCCAATTATTTTCGTTCCAGTGGTGCTCCAGTGTGGCTTAGTTCTTTTGCCACTGATTTGTTTTCATTCGTCCTCTTTTCCTTTTTATTTTACTAAGATTTGTTGTACTGCATAAGCTTGAAAATTAAGCAATGAATTATGAAGTTAGAGATTGTGCGGTCCTGGTCATATTTTAATTTCAGTCAAATGGAATATCATTCTACGTGATGCTTGTTGCCCTAAATCGCCATAGCCCTTGCCAATTGAACACCTACGTGAGTTGGTGTCAACTCCACCTTATTATTAGTTCATTAATGAAGCTAATAGTTTTAATATTTATTAGTTTTGTGGGGATTCTTTTTTTTTCAAATTCCTCAATCATTTGTTAGCTCCTGCCCTATTTTCGAATTGTTTTTTGTTCAGCTTTTATTTTCATTTGTCTTGTTGTTTTTTCTCGTTTGGTATGATTTTATTCTTTCTTTAACCTTGATTGTTTTGAAGGCAAATTTTTTACAACTGAATGGCGCGCTTCTCATTGATAATGATTGAATTTGAAAATTTTTTTGCTCTGGGAGATTGAAAACAAGAAAGATTTGAAAAATTACTTACTTATAATAATGTGATTTATTTATAATTTATTCACTCCATTATTTTTAGCATGTAGCAAAAATTACTCGGAACCACTATTCTTCTATCCGAGATGACTGTATTATTCTTCTATCCGAGATAACAGTATCTTTTATATTGTTAGGCAATAGTGCAATAACCAAAAGTGTTGTGATTTGTGAAAATGGGATTTTAATGTTAATATTGATTGAAATGCTCACATCATAACTAAATTGGGAATTTTCTTAGGCAGGCAGATAATTACCACAGTCCCCAAACGACAATAATCCTAGCCTCCTTGCGAAACACTATCTGAGATATAATTGAAAACGGAAGTTAGTTTGTCTTAGTGTTTGCAGCTGACCACGGTCACTTTACATTTTCTCAAAAATAATAGATGACTCTCGAAAGTACATGAAGAAGGATGCATCGTGAGGATGTGCGCATTGCTCGGACTGGATCTGCTCTCCTGGCTTCTGCTTTTGCTCGCGCTCAGGCAACACAGCCTCACCCTGAAATGCAGCCTGGCAATGCTGTCATGGGTGCGCATTTTGGAATTTCTGGTTTTTTTTTCGTACTTATTGTCGGAAGAGGGCGAAATACAATTTGAAACAGTTCCATTATTTTAAGTGTGAAAAGCACTCCCAATTCTTTGATTTCATTGTTTATAGATAAAAATATGGTATTTTCTGGTGTTGTATGTTTCAGCATTCGTTTTGTCGTTTTTATTTCCTATGACTTGGACTGTGAAATGTTTAAGGCCTATATATTTTGAGCACCTGAAGCTAAATGTTTAGAAATTGGTCTTCTGATGAAATGTTTGATCACTGAGCGCTATTCTTACTTGACAGGTAAGGTATGGCCACCAGGGCAAATCTAATATGATGATTTTTAGGCTGAAAGATAGAACTTGAACATTTCATTGTGTGTGCTTCTTCATTTCGAATAATTGCAATAATAATGCAGATTCTTGTCACTCCTTACTTGGTTGACACGAAGGCACCAGCAAATTTGTTTTGCTCATCAAATATGTCTTTTCATTAAAAATTTGTAATTATTTGTTACTTGCCAAAATGTATGTGATTTTGCCTCATTTTCCACTCAAGCTCTGTATTCTATTGATCTCCATTGCTTTTTCATTGACTTTTGAACCAATGGAAGAATACATTTTCCCTGATATCTTTATGAATGAGAAAATTGATGACTAGATGAGCCCAGTCACAGCTTTCAACTCCATCAATGAATCTGATGATATGAGGGAAAGTTGTAACACCAAGATTAATTCAAGCGCGTTTAAGTTGCCTTAATACTTTCTCATCAATCTTTTCTTATTCCCATTTATTATTAGTAATATATTGTGATTTTGTGAGGCCTTATTATATTCTTTGTATTTTCAGTATTGAAGCTGCTTGTGCCGCACATCCTACGGCTGATGTATTCATTAACTTTGCATCTTTTAGAAGGTTAGTCTTGTCTGTTTTTTCAGTATCTCACTTGTAGATGCTTTGGTTCATGTTTAATAATTTACTATGATTTTGCAGTGCTGCCGCTTCATCTATGTCTGCTCTCAATCAACCAACTATCAAAGTTGTTGCCATTATTGCTGAAGGTGTCCCTGAGTCAGATACGAAGCAGTTGATTGCTTCTGCAAGATCGAACAACAAGGTAACTAGTGTTAATGTGTAACTGAATTCATTTTTCTCGTGGTCACAATAAGAACGAATACTGGATGATGATGTGGAATGTGGTTCAGGTTGCATTGGTCCAGCTGTTGTTGGAGGCATCCAAGCTAGAGCATTTAAGCTTGGTGATACGGCTAGAACTATTGACAACATAATTAAGAATAGTCCCAACAGCAATTTTGATCCTCCCCACAAAAATTGCAGTAAATTCCACCTTTAAATACAAGAATAGTCCCAACATTCTCTTTCCCGCTTTCCATGCCTCTCTTCTCCTCCATCCTACACCTCGCCACATTACAAATCGTCCAGAGTCCCGCGCGGCGTATGCGCGCGCCTTAAGAGTTCTAGTATATATATATATATATATATATATTGTATTAATGCACGCTGCCTTTTTAGCAATAAATTTGCCACTAATTGGACCAGTCCACATTCTAATAAATTTACATGAAATTTATGAATGCAAAAGGGAGAAGAAAAGAAAAATTAGTGGGTATTGCAAACACACAATATAATAATACTATTTAAAATAAAATGAAAAGTATACACTATACACTAGGATTCGAAATTTAAATCAGATCTTGCATTCAAACAATTTAAAATGGCCCCATTGAGACGGATCGGATTTATTGTTAATTTTAACTTAATGTACTTAACTCCTACTTAAACTTTAGCTAGTGTGCATAAAAATTGAATTTTGTGTGACGCTTTCTAGGATGTGTTTATTTAATCCATTATGCCGATTTTGAAATTTGTGATACATTTACTATGAAATATTAAACATTTACATGAAAATGTGAGTATATTTGTATAGATAAATTATACAATTAATTTAATCCGTAACTGAAAACAAAATCTACAATAATGAGCTCAATTACCTAAATAAATTACAATAATCGGAATTCTAAATTAAATACATATCACATTTATCATATGCATGTTCAACGTTTAAACCAAAAATCCAAATAAGGAGATAGGGGTGAAAAGAATTATTTGGCCCTAATCTCACAAATTAAAAATTTATTTACTAATTTAAATTCTAATTCACTTTTTCAAGTTATTTATCGATGCTCACTCGTTGCATGGTTATTCTAGATTTCTAGTCGTGACTGGCACTAAATTTAGAGGGTGTTTGGATAAGCGATATGGAACTGATTATCTGATTATTGCATTTTCAAAACGCAAATAATCAGGTCTGTAGCACCATTTTTTAGCGGTTAAACCGATTATTTACGTTTTGAAAACGCAATAATCAGATAATATATTTTCTTGCAGTTTATCCAAACACTCACTTAGTATAGTTAATTATTGATGACAGCCTTTTGTGACTGTCATTTGCGTCCAATTTAGTGTCTTAATGATGATCTTTTGTTCTTAATTCCATTGATTTTTGATGAATAATCATAGAGGATTAGAAAAGATGGAAGAAGAATTAAGATTGCAAAGAAGTTGGAAATACATTGAAAATGGCTTGAAATTCTGAGTTTTCTTTGTAAGTCTCGCACGCGATGTTTCTATTGAACTGATCCACGCTTTGTCATTCATCAGGAAGTTAAGCTGGAAAACAGCAGGAAGTGGAAAGGACATAGCGAGGAAAGAAAAGGAATGATGTGAGGGCTTGTGTTCGCAATCAGGAAAAGATTTTAAGGAAAATGTGCAGATGCTGAAGTCCGCGCGATGATTGTTTGATATCGCGAGGGAAGGAAATCTGTGCGAGACAGAAAGTTTTATTCATCATGGCGAGAAGCAAATTCTTTGGAGAAATTAAAGGACCTCGCCTTGAAAGATGATTAAGTTTCTGAACTCTCGCTTTGAAGGAACTGGACAAAGCGAGAGGAGAGTTATTCTGATGCGAGCGGTTATCATCCAAGGCTTAAGCGGTTACAATGCCCATCTATAAATAAGACCCTTGGGGGAATCAGCTCAGCAGGCGGGAGATTGAAGAGAATAGCTCGATTTTACTCTACAGTCCACTTTTTAGAATTTAGTAGGTAGGTTAGGATTTAATTTTCTCTGCAATTTACTTTGATGTTCTTCAGATTTGTAATTTGATTTCGTAGAATTGTAATTCGATTTCGTAGTAGATTTCTTTAAGATTAGCTGTTAGATTAGCTTGAGGATACCCTGGGAGGAGAGTTGCTTTCGGATCGCTTGTTCATCCATCACGACGATCATCATCTAAACTCCGACTCGTTCGCTCATCTTTGCATTATTCTGATAGCAATCAGATTTCCAGGTGTATTCGTTTTTAATTCTTTGTTATTTGAGATACATGAAGAATGATCGGTTATCAGATTGTGAATTTCTTATCTTTCTGGTTTCCATTTCTATTTCTTAATTCTGTTTCAGTAGAGTATAAACCTCAACTTAGATATTCAATTTGAATTTTGCATCATATCTTTAATTCGATTCTCGAAGATTATACATTTCCACATTTTTAATTCGTAAATTGTTCGTTCCAATTACACAGGAAATTTGGATATTGTAACCGAGTTAGGTATGACCTAGCAGAATTATGAATTTACTCGATTTTCTGTTCACAAACGAGAATCATAGTGTTTAATGTTCAGAACTCTAAAAGGTTCATAGAGACCCATGCAGTGTTAATCATCGCTTGATAATCTTTAAGAATCAATAGCTCTAAGTTCATGAATTTGGATGCAAAAGACTCTATGTTCATAATTTTCTAAACGGAAATCCCAGAAAGTAGTTATGACAGTTATAAATTCTGATCATTTACTTCACATAAGGATAAGTTCTCGCTTCATCTTAAAAGATAACGCGAGGAAATATCTAGATAAACTTGCTGTGACAAAGGCTATTCTAATACTCACGCGATGTCAATCTGACAAAGCGAGAGGATCAACCTATAATAGCAATAACATTGATATCCATTTTACAGTGTATCAATTATTCACTTTTACTTCTTATACATATATAACCCCTATCTATAAGTAGGAATTGAGTACCTCGCCGCATTCTTACAGAAATTATTGCGAGGAATTCAGTTCTTTGTATAAACAAAATCTGAGGAACATTCTTTGAATATTAACTCCCTCCACGCTGTACAGACATAGTGTGCGGAAAATTGGAATGTTCATAGTTTGAAACCCAAAGTAGTTACTGCGAGCTACTTTGGACATTTATTTTGCAGAGTTATTTCTCAAATCCTTTTTCTTGGGAAAGTTATTTCCTAATTCTGTCTAGTTTCCAATGTATATTTTGGAAGCATCCTTGCATTTTGATTAAGAGGATTCAGAACCCTCAACGTCTCTTTATACATATAATACTACATATACATATAGTATTTTGGGATATTTCCCAGTATATGATGAGTAATCCTACTTCATGATTACAGATTCACAATTCATATCTGCAATACGTATTACTATTTTCACTGGTACACTGAGAAAGATGATGATATAGGTTTTCTCAATCATTATTTACTCAGGACTGATGAAGAACAAACTTGTTCTTTAGTTGGGCATTTAGTACCTGTCGTTTAAAAGGGAAAGATGTTTCAAAAACCATCTTTTGTCCTAAAAATTAGTAGAGTATCAGGAAGATTAATTTCCGGGGTTCATGGCATTATAGTTATCACTATATGCTATGAGTAGGAGATTAAATATTTCTCTTACAGTCTACTAATCCTGAGTCAAATCACGGATATTTGGAACTGTTTACAGAGATTTCTCGAGCTAAATCATTTATACAAATCTGAGTAGTCTGGATAAGTCAAGGAATTTGAATAGCAATTTCATCTTGATATACTTACAAGACTATTATTCCTTATGAATACTTGTAGGAATTACGCTGAGAAAACAAGTCCTATGAAAACATTGGATGATAGATTTAAATACTTGCTTTTTCACTTGTTGTAGAGGACATCCAATACAGGATCATAAGATCAGTTTGATCAGGGTAATAAAAAGAACAACTTCAAGTTCAGATAAATATAGTATGATTTAGAAGTGACCTCGAGTTATCAAAGGCTTAATCTGAGTCTGAAAGAAGAAGATTAAGTGACAATTCTGAAAAGCTTTTCTCACAGAAAGAGTCTGACAGATCATTCTGTGATGACAATATTCCATGATTTCAGAGCTTAGAATGTCATGACACTGAATCATAAGTACCTGTCTTGGGAAGTGATTTAAGACATGAAGATTTGATTAAGTTGTATAAAGGATTTTTCTATCTCAATGGACTTTCATTATGTTTTAGCCAATGAAGTATGATATTCTCATCATATTCTTATTTCATTTGATTTGGTCCGTGACACTTTAAACACATGAATATAACTATAATGTTCGACGTCATTTTAATTGCTTTCTTTACTATGTTTACAGCTTTAAGCATTTACATTTCAGCAGTATTCTTTAGTAATCATCATTACAACATTCTTAAATCAAGAGTAGAGACAGATTCTAGAGCTAATAATTCTATTAAAACACTTCTATCGTGTAACTCTCTATTGAACGATCCCGACAATAAAAATAAATATTGCAGCTTGATACCGTGCGCTTTCGGTAGGAAAAACTAGGCAAGCTTTTTAACAGCCCTATAGGAGCTATAGTGTAGAGGCTGTCGGGGGGCATTGCACCGGGGTTTTACCTCAAAGCTTCATGGCGCCGTTGCCGGGGTTTTACCTCAAAGCTTCATGGCGCCGTTGCCGGGGAGGGTGTAGCGTTATGAATTTTAGAACTGTAGATACTCTTGGTTTAATTGTAATTATTTACTTTACACTATAATAAATTCATAAATTCTTTCATTTTGTTCACAGAGAAGTCTCAACAGTTTATGAGCGAGAGAATAACTCGATCTTCAAGACCACCTTTGCTTCCTTTTAATTGTGAGCTCGAGAGAACAGCAAGGCTGATCAGAGCAAGTGCAAGAAGGAGACAGAGAGATCTTGCAGAAGGAAATCTTTCAACCATAACTAGGATGGCTAACAATGGACAGAATGACGGACCTGGAAACTTACCAAATGGACAACCAGATAATCAGCAAAATATTCCACTTCGAGGACCTTTTCAAGCACCACAGAGAGCTGCTGCACCACAATTTATTCATCAACACTATTTCCACCAAATTTTGCTAATCCTGTTCCGAATCCTCAAGAAGAGCAATATCAACCATGGCAACCTAATGTCGATCAATATTTGGCTGGAACGGATGAGGAGGTTGATATACCGCCTGGTATATTGAACCTAGCATCTTCTAGAGCTTTTTATGAAATGAGTGCTGAAGATCCTCATTTACATCTCAAAAAGTTTGTTGAGCTAAGTAAGACAGTGAAGAAAGGGAGAGCCTCAAGGGAAACCATTCAGTTGGCTATGTTTCCATTCTCTTTGGATGGTTCAGCTAAAGAATGGTATGATTCATTAAATGCTCAACAGAAGGCTACATGGCCAGAATTAGTTAGGAACTTTCTACTCAAGTATTTTCCTGAAAGCAAGGTTGACGAATGGGTAGACAAGATCTCTAGTTTCAAGATGAGAAAAGGGGAATCTCTTAAGGATGCCCGGGACAGATTCTTCGACATGCTCAAGAGATGTCCACAGCATGGTATAACTGAAAGAAGGCTATTGAAGATCTTCTTCACTGGACTCACTCACACTTGGCAGATGATGATTAATGCCACTGGAGGGGAACAATTACTTCAAATGCCACTTGATAGAGCGTGGTCAACAATAGATACCATGACAGCCAGCAGAGCAGTTCTCCAGGACGATGATCCACCATCTCCTACCAGAAAGAGTCTTGTCATCCATACAGACAAAAATGAAGAGAAATTTGCAGCACTCACCAAGCAGATTGCTGATCTACAGTTAGCTCAGCAAGCAAATCAACAGGCTCAGCATCAACAACAACAGCAACTAGTGATGATCCTTCAACCTGCTCCAATGGAACCGGTGTATCAGTGCGGAATTTGCTCAGGGCCACATCACAATGATCAGTGTCCACAAATTCAGGAAGCCCCAAAGCAAGATGAGAGTTGTAACTACACCGGATTCCAGAACAAACACCCGAATCTGAGCTATGGTAATACTCAGAACGCACAAAATGCACATCTTCTGAACCCACAACAACCAAATCAGCAGCAGTTTCATCCTCCACAACCATTTTATCCACAACAAAAGATGTACCCACAGAGACCTTTCCAAAAGATGAACCAACAGAATAGGCCATTTGGGCAGTTTGCACCAGTCCCGGTGAACTTTCCACAACAACTTTATCCTGTTGCTCAAGACAATACTTACTCTTTAAAGGTGGAGAATGCTCTGAAGGAGTTCATTGTTAAGCAGACAGAGACGAATAACCAACTGCAGGCTTCAATCAAGAATGTTGAGAATTCAGTAACAGAGATGGCCAAATTACTACAGCAGAGAGAAAAAGGAAAATTACCAAGTTCTTCGGAAACAAACCCACAATGTAAGGCAGTTACATTGAGGGGAGGAAAAGAGGTTGTTGATCCTGAATTTGAAAAGAAAAGAGATAGGTTGCTGCAGCAGAAAAAGTTCAAGGATGTTCAAACAATGGAAGAAGATGATCACCCTGAACAAAGACAGATACTTGAGGATAAGGGTTTGGAAAAGAATGTCTCAGGATATTCCTTTCCGAAGGAAAAAGAGGGAGGTAATGATAATCATAACTCTACAGGTAACAAAAAGGATTCACTGGATGAACACATGCCCAGGATACCATATCCTGGGAGACTAAAAAATGATCTTCAAGAAATTAAATTTTAGAAATTTCTTGAAAAGATTAAGGCCATTGAAATATCAATCCCTTTGGTTGAATTAATTGCTGAAATGCCCACTTACGCTAAGTTTCTGAAAGAATTAATTTCAGGGAAACGAAGTGCAGGAGAGCAGCAAATGGTGGTCTTAAATCAAAATTGTAGCCTGGTTCTTCAACAAAGGATTCCTCCAAAGCTTGAAGATCCAGGGAGTTTTACTTTACCTCTGATTATCAACTGTAAAGAAGCTGGGCGAGGACTCTGTGACTTAGGAAGCAGCATCAATGTAATGCCACTTGCTATGGCGAGACGTTTGGATTTGGGAAAGATGAGGCCGGTCAATATGACCCTCTTCTTTGCTGACCAATCGAGCACCAGACCAGAAGGGATCATTGAAGATGTTATAGTAAAGACAAGAGGCCTTTGTTTTCCAGCTGACTTTGTCATTCTTGATATCGACGAAAATGTCAGAATTCCTATCATATTAGGGAGGCCTTTTCTGGTGACTGCGGGAGCCATGATTGATGCAAAGAATGGCATCGTGAAACTTCATGTTGATAACTAGGAGGTCACTTTCGACATGATGAAGATGTCAACATATCCTTTTAACGTTTTTGAAACCAATGTAGCGGGGAAGGAATTAGATGATAGTACTATGGAGGGGGGAAATCTTTTTGATTACTATAATCTCTTTACCACTGATGTAACTGAGAACAATCTCATCCCACTCACAAATGCTAAAGATGCTACTTTTGCTTACTTGTGCGCGGTTAGATTCGTTGATCCTGAGACTGGTGAAATCAAGGATGGATCAGAAAGTGAGGATATGCCATCTTCAGAGCAATCTGAGGATGACATTGATAAAACAGACCCTTCTGAAGAAGGATCTGATTTAAAGATGGAAGTGCATACTCGAAGCAGATTAACTCCATCAATAGAAAACCCACCTGAGCTTGAGCTTAAAGTATTACCAGAACATCTTAAGTATGCCTTTTTGGCAGACAAAAAGAAGCTTCCGGTAATAATTTCATCCAAATTGAGTGAAGAACAAGAACAAGCTCTAGTAGGTACTCTTAAAAATCATATTCAGGCAATTGCTTGGACTATAGCAGATATCAAAGGCATCAGTCCACACATTTGTATGCATAGGATTTTGATGGAGGATGAATACAAACCATCCAGACAACCCCAAAGGAGGCTAAATCCACCAATGCAGGAAGTTGTCAAGAAGGAGGTAATCAAGCTACTTGATGCAGGTATAATCTATCCTATCTCTGATAGTAAATGGGTGAGTCCAACACAAGTTGTACCCAAAAAGGGTGGGATTTGTATTGTGACCAATGAACATGGTGATGAAGTAGCAACAAGACCAGTAACTGGTTGGAGAGTTTGCATTGATTATAGAAAATTAAACACTGCCACAAGAAAAGATCATTTTCCTTTACCATTCATTGATCAAATGTTAGAAAGACTGTCAGGTAAACCATTTTACAGCTTTTTAGATGGTTATTCAGGTTATAATCAAATAGTAATTGCTAGTGAGGATCATGAGAAAACAACTTTTACTTGCCCATATGGAACATTTGCTTATAGAAGAATGCCTTTTGGATTATGTAATGCTCCTGCTACGTTTCAAAGATGCATGATGAGTATTTTCTCTGATTTTATTGAAAAATGCATTGAAGTGTTTATGGATGATTTTACTGTTCATGGAACTGACTTTGAAGATTCTTTAAAAAATTTGTCAAAAATTTTGCAGAGATGTGAGGACACTAACTTAGTTCTTAACTGGGAAAAGTGTCATTTCATGGTTCAGGAAGGAATTGTCCTAGGACACAAAGTATCTAGAGCAGGAATAGAAGTAGACAAGGCTAAAGTTTCTGTAATAGCAAATCTACCACCACCCAAAACAATTAAGGCAGTAAGGAGTTTTCTTGGTCATGCTGGTTTTTATAGAAGGTTTATTAAGGACTTTTCTAAGATAGCAAGACCTTTATGTAATCTTCTTCATAAAGATGTGACATTTAGCTTTGATGAAGATTGCTTAACAGCTTTTAAGACTTTGAAGGAGAAATTAATCACTGCACCTATAGTTCAGTCTCCTGATTGGAGTCTACCTTTTGAGCTTATGTGTGATGGAAGTGAGAATGCAGTAGGAGCAGTTTTGGGGCAACATAAAGAAGGCAAACATCATGTTATCTAATATGCTAGCCATACTCTTAATGATGCTCAGATAAACTACACTACTACAGAAAAGGAAATGTATGCTGTAGTTTTTGCTTTTGATAAGTTCAGACAGTATCTTATTGGAGCCCAAACTATAGTTTACACAGATCATTCTGCATTACGATATCTTTTCTCAAAGCAAGAAGCCAAACCGAGGCTGATAAGATGCGTTTTACTTCTACAAGAATTTGACATTATTATCAAGGATAGAAAAGGAAAAGATAATGGAGTAGCAGACCACCTTTCTAGATTGGAGGAGAAAACAGAGAAGGAGGAAGTTGTAAATGATAAATTCCCAGATGAACAATTGTATGCTTTACAGTTGCATCAATTTGATTGTCCTTGGTTTTCAGATTTTGCTAATTATCTAGCTTGCAAGATTGTCCCAAAGTTTAAAGACTCTCATCAGAAGTCAAGGTTTTTCAGGGAAATTCAGAAATACTATTGGGATGATCCCTTTTTATTCAAGTTTTGTTCAGATCAGGTTATTAGGCGCTGTGTTCATGAAAAAGAAGGTTTCCAAATTGTTAGAAAGTGTCATGAGAACCCTTTAGGAGGCCATCATGGTCCTGATAGGACTGCTAGAAAAGTTTTAGACTGTGGGTTTTACTGGCCAACTATCTTTTTGGATTCCCAGAAACTTATAAAGATGTGTGACAGATGTCAAAGATTGGGAAACATTTCAATGAGAGAAGAAATGCCTCAAAAAGGGATTTTAGAAGTAGAGATATTTGATGTTTGGGGAATTGATTTTATGGGACCATTTCCCCCATCTTTTGGTAATCATTATATTCTAGTAGCTGTTGATTATGTCTCAAAATGGGTAGAAGCAGTAGCCTTACCCAATAATGAAGCTAAACAAGTTACTAAATTTCTACAGAAGAATATTTTTACCAGGTTTGGAGCTCCTCGTGCCATTATATCTGATGGAGGATCTCACTTTGTGAATAAACTCTTTGAGAAATTACTGAAGCAGTATGGTGTTCATCATAAAGTTGGATCACCATATCATCCTCAGACAAGTGGACAGGTGGAGGTATCTAATAAGGAAATTAAGCACATTTTACAAGCTTCTGTGAACATTACAAGAAAAGACTGGTCAAAGAAGTTAGATGATGCTTTATGGGCTTACAGAACTGCTTTTAAAACTCCTATAGGAATGTCTCCCTACAGATTAGTTTTTGGAAAAGCATGTCATCTCCCAGTTGAGCTAGAACATAGAGCATTTTGGGCCATTAAAATGCTCAACATGGATTTTCAGTCAGGACAAGATAAGAGGAAGTTTGATCTGTCTAAATTGGAAGAGATGAGACTGGAAGCATATGAAAGCAGCAAGATTTATAAAGTCGAACTAAGAAAATTCATGATTCAAAAATTAAGCATAAGGAATTTTCTGTTGGTCAATTGGTTTTGCTTTATAATTCTCGTTTGAAAAATTATTTCCAGGTAAGCTCAGATCAAGGTGGACAGGACCATTTCCTGTTGTAGCTGTTCATGACAATGGAGCAGTTACAATTATGCTCAATGAAGGAGAAAAGACTGTAAATGGACACAGGCTAAAGGAATATATTGGTCAACAAGATCTAAATATCCAGACTGAATATTTGGATAATCCTTAGTTTTCTATTTTCCTAAAAAAAAAAATATAGGGGGGTGGATACTACCCAGGTTAACTGAGTAGTATTTCCCTTTTTCTTTAAATTTATTTTCTATCTCTAACTTTTTTTTTATTATTATTTTCAGGAATTCGAGAAATGAAGCTGTGATGAAATGGAGGAGGATGAGATAAGAATCTTCAAACAGGTTTTTGAGTATTAAGTGTTTGGAAAATTAAGTATGAATGGATCCTGAGGCCACGCTCCTGTAATTTTGTCAAAGCGTGAGTTAAAAATGAATTACTCTTGCTCACGCTTTGTAAAAGTTATGATGCGAGGTGATCAGTTCAAATTTTTATTCTGTTGAAAATGATAAGTTGTTAAGGAATAAGAGTTTGATGTCTACGCTTTGTCGAAATTCAAAGCGAGACTATTTTACTCTGGAAATTGTACAAGAATGTTTTCTCGCGTTTTAATTAACAAAGCGAGAAAGGATTTTTATAGCCACGCAATGACAATCGACAGAGCGAGAGTCTGGGAATATTGAACGGATAGATTTTCAAACTTCCCAAAGACCAAAATACCCTTTTCAGACTCTTCTTCTTCTCTTACACCAACCATCACACGTCGTTTCAACCGCCAGTAATTATGGCAGAATTTAGTTTTTCTGCTATAAAATCTGGTCGAATCCTCCTCTTCTTTCATCTCAAACATTTTCCATCCTAAGAAATTATCCTAAACCATTATCAAAAGTCAGAATGGCCGCAGCAGCTCCAAATGCTAGAACATCCATTCTAGACATTCCTGATGAAATCTTGGGAGATATTCTCTCAAGGTTGGGAAGAGAAGAAATGAAGGATGTAGCCAGGTTAGCCCCAACTTGCAAAAAGTTCGTCAGAGCAAGTAAGGCGCCTGTAGTATGGAGGAGAGCTAATGTAGAGAGGCGGATGACTGCAGAGAGGACACTTGACTCCCATTACGTCCAAATACTTCGAAGATGCAGAGAGGCGGGGAATTTTATGTTAAAACTAGAGCCTGCACTCTCAATCTTCTGCAACACAGGGCTCAAGGAAGCCGCTTTTGAAGTCCTTAAGCCTGGAATCGATGACAACCATCACCCTTCAATCTGTATCAAGGCATTCATCCTTCTGAGTTCGGAAAGCCTTGAGGAGATTGATGAAGGATTGTATCTTCTCGGATCAATCCTTAAAGATGAAGATCATATTCGCAAGATTGAGGCGAAGATCAGCAAGTTATTCAACGAAAGTGAAGAAGAGCCTAATCCCTTTAGGGGACAAGGACATCGCGAGTACTGTGATTATTTAGCGCCACACAGTAGGGACTTAGTTAGGGAACCTCCACACTTTAACTATGGTGCCACAAACATTGATTGTTTGTGTTGTGAGGTCACTAGTTTGATTAGGAGATTAAGAGAAAATTTTAATGAGCATGTAATTGAATCTGAGTCAGAATTAGAAACTGATCCAGATTCAAATTGAATGATTATGTAATCTCTTAATTTGTATATAAATTCTAAGTCCTTTGATGTTGATATATACTTCTCGCTTCATTTTTATTAAAAGGAAACAACTTGATTGATCTTATCCTTTACATTAGATTTTTATCTGAGTCTTTTTAAATAAATTTTCAAAATAGGGTTATTTTAGGCTTAATCATTACTCTCTGCAGAGGCAAGATTTACTATCTTGACCCCTGCAGTCCTTAGATAAAAATAGGGCGTCTCTGTCCTTGTAGTCATTCCTCTCAGTTGTCATTTCAAAACTTTTTCATCAGATTTTCTTCTCCTATTCAAGAAGAAATCGCCATACACCATTTTTATCATTCTCAATCATTCTCATAAGCAAGATCATTCGGAAAACCCATCGACGAAGAAAATGGCTGAGAACAATCCGTAAGCAATCTAGTTTATCCTATTTTTTTCCCTTCTTTTATTTTTAGTTCTATTTTGCAAAGTTTGTTGCCGGATTATATTTCTAGACCTAGGGTTCATGATTCTATATTCTTCAGGGAATGGCTTTAGAAAACGGAAACATTAAACAATTAAGATTTCTCATAACTAAGAGCTGTTTCTTTACACTCATTAATCCAGAGAGTCTTTTCTGAAATCTTTAGTTTGTAACTGACGCATTATCCAAATGGGACTTTTGGAACTTCACAATAGGAAGGATACCCCATTTTCGAATTTCTGGTTCCATCATTCTAGATAAAAGTATTCCCCTGTATTCCTTATCATATTATTTTCTGGAAACAGAAATGCTAGGAATCCACAGCGCATTGGAACTCAAATATCCCATTTACCCACTGAGTTGTTGGGGGATATTCTGTCAAGAATTGGAAAAGATAATGTTAGGGAGCTCTTCAGGGTAGCAGAAGTCTCTCCATCATTTTATCAAGCAAGCAAAACTCATCTTGTATACAAGAGAGTAGACTTGGAATCATGTATGAGATGGAGAGAAGATGTTTATCCTGACAACCAGAAAAGATTCATTCAAGAGTGTCAAAATGCAGGGAACTTCATGTTCAACATTGAACCTGCATTGAAGGCATTTGTGGAGGAACGAGATGAGAAGAAGGTATATGAACTCCTCAAGCCAGGACTAGATGATGGACATGAACCCACTATTCTGCTCAGAACGATGCTCCTCTTAACAAAACAGGAGGATAAGTTGATTGAAGAAGGATTAGAGTTGATCCAAATAGTAGCTTCTAATGTCTTAGAAGTGGTTTTCATTAAACTCTATCTTTTTCATTGGCTCATCCATATTCCTCAAATCCCAAATCCTTTTCAAGGGCAACCAGAGAAGAGCTATTGTAAGGATCATACCTTGCAGGTTCGAGTCTTACTACCACCACACATCAGGATGGACTGTATCCCTTGTCAATTCTTTGACATGGTGAGGCAGTTTAGACTGTATTGTGGTGAAGTGTTTCCTGATGAGTTTATGTGGACCGACTCCGATGATGAGGAAATTGACCCCTGAGCAGTTTAGAGCTAGGAAATTCTATAGTATTATATATGTTTGTATTTCCTGGATATTTTGATGTATTTTGGATCATTTGGACTTCATGTATTACAATTCTCCTACTTTCTATTTTGTATGATCACTTTCTTTATTCAATTCAAACATGAATTAAAGATGAAACTGGAAGTTTCTCTTAAAACTGAGAATGTTATCAAGGGAGTCTGGATCAGAGGAAACTTAGATCAAACACTCCACTGAATATTCTTCAGATTAAAAGAGGAAGTAAAATCAGGGAATGAGATGAAAGAATTGGTAATCTTAAGATGAAAGAAGTTAAGGGGAGATTTTGTTGGGTATTAGGATGAATTTTGTGAACAAAGATCTAACCAGACTCAAAACACAATCAAGAAGTCTTAATCCTTTTCAAATGATTACCCCTCGCTTTGTTTTCAACCAATCTAATTTTATCCAATTTATGTTGTTTGAGTTCATTAACTCAATTTTTAAATCAATAACCAGACTCACTGATGTGGCAGGTCTAGAATGAATGAGTACAATCTAAATACTTGAGTACCCTACTCTTTATTCTTTAACTAGGCCAGCCCATTGTTTTATATAAGACCTATAACCTCCTTATCTTTTCAAATCATTTTTATACTTTTTCATATTTTCTCTCGAGAAGAAACCGCCATTTTAAGTTCTTCTTCTTCTTCTATTGCGAAACCCTTATTCAGAATCATTCAGCTTCAGGAACAATCCTAATGGCGAGCAACAACCCGTAAGCTCTCCGTTCATTTTTCATCGCATTTCTTCCTGATGTTTCAAGTTGCTACATTCTGCATTATAGTGTTCTACTCATACTAGGGTTAAAGTTTTTCATTTCGTGTAAATTTTCTTCATCCACTCTCGTTCTTCCCTAATTGAAAAAACTTGGAGTATAATTTCAACTGATCTTTCTTCTTTAAAATTCGATTAAATAACAGTGAGGAGCAGCCTTCTGAGTCCTCTGCTTTACACCTGACTGATCTTCCATTGGATGTCCTTGGGGAGATTCTGTCACGAGTAGGGCAGAGCAGCTTTGAAGATCTGCTCAAGTGCAAACAAATCTGTTCAACATTTACAATAGTCTCAGAATATCCTATTGTTCTCCGGAGATTTAATGTAGAGGATCCGGCCTTTAAAAGAATCTCTAATGAATCCACTGGTAAAATCAAGTTTCTACATGCCTGTAGAGAGGCTAAGAATCATATTCTGAACTTACCCAAGGCTCTGGAACTGTTTACACAAGGGAAAGGATTCAAGGCATTCCAGATCCTGGATGAAGGAATAGAAGATAACTTCAAGATTTCTCAATATTTTAAAGCTTTATGCTGTTTAAGTAAAAGTTCTAGAGAATAGATAGATGCTGGACTTCGCTTAATTAGTCTAATCTTAAGTGATAGATTAAACAGCTATGAGTTTAGATATAATCTTCTCACCCTACTTTCAGAATGGGAATATGTCCCGAATCCATTTTTAGGGCAGAAAAATAGGGAATTCTGTATTATAGAAGTTCATGATCAGGAAACCTTCCATAGGCCATTATACTATACAGCCAATCAGGTCTGCTATCTCTGCTGTGACACAAATAGAGCTATAGCTGATTTTAGAATGGCAGCAGGGGAGAACTATGACAATTACATCATTAATGAATAAGTTTTTGGACAAAGGAGAAAGAGATTGATGCATGTGACATGTCTTCTAATTTTTTGACTTTGAAACTGTCACTAGATCAGATCTTTTGTATTATGTAATGCAGCCTGATTTTGATAATAAAATCTAATCTCATTACTGCATAAATGTTGAGTTTAACTCTTAATTCTGTGTTTTTCCTCCTTTTCTTTTCAGAAATGTCGAAAACCCTCAACTCTTGGAAACTCAAATACTTGATTTACCAACTGAGTTACTGGGAGACATTCTGTCAAGACTAGGAATGGAAAGCATAAAGGCACTTTTTAGAGCGTCTGAAACTTCTAAGCAATTCCTCTCAGCAAGCAGATCATCGTTAGCTCTAAAGAGAGCTAATTTGGAAACTTGTGCTGTTTGGAGAGGAGATGCTTACTCAAGTAACCAAGTCAAATTCATTAAAGGATGTCAGGATGCAGGCAATTATATGTTTAAAATTGCGCCTGCATTGATAGCCTTTGTGGAGGATAAAAATGAGGAAAAAGCTTATGAAATTCTTAAGCCCGGATTAGATGATAAACACAAACCAACTACTTTCATAAGATCTCTTTTACTGCTTTCCAAACAAGATCCACAGCTGGATGAGGAAGGAATTCAATTGGTCAAATCTGTGACTCAGGATCCTTTTGAACTTCTATTCTTAAAAATGAGTGTTCTGCACTGGCTCCTTTATGGTGAAAAGTTCCCAAACCCATTCCTTGATCAGGAGGAAAGGAGATTTTGTAAGAATCACTCCATTCAAGAGCGACAGCAACTACCTTTCAATGAAAGGATGGAGTGTATTCCATGTGAACTGTTTGATTATGTCAAGCAATACAGAAGAGCAAGTGGAGAACTAGGCATATTATTTGAATGGGAGCAATGGAACAATGGAGAAGAAGATCAGAATGAAGAAGAACTGCTAGAATTAGAATAATCTAGAAATCAAGCGATTGATAGTCTCTTTGCTTGTAATCTTTTGTGTTTTTGTCTCGGGATAGAGAATTATATGGATGACTCAAAACTGTACATCCCTTTTCCATTAATGAATTACATTCTTTAGTTTTTAATTCTATCATCGTTTTTGATCTTATTCAGCTATGAAATTGGAACTTCATCAAAGCAACCAATGACTTCAATAAAGAAATCTGGATCGGGGGAAACTCAGATCACAGATCTTCCTTATGAGATTCTTGGAAACATTTTATCAAGATTGGCATTTGACTACCTTGAGACTGTCTTTAATTGTAAACTAGTCTGCAAAGAACTCGAAAAGGCTACTCATCATCCTTTAGTCTTGAAAAAGGCTTCTCTTGAAGATTTTTCAGCATGGGGATGGGGAACTTTTGAAGAGACACAAAGTCTTTTCCTTGAAAGCTGCAAAAATGCAGGAAATTGGATGTATCAGCTACATGAGGCATTGCGTTTGTTCGTTAAAGACAAGAATGAACAAGCAGCATTTGAACTCTTAAAACCTGCAATCACTGATAATCACCCTCCATCCATTTATGTAAAAGCTCTAATGCTCTTAAGTAAGGATGAAAGGGAAGAGCAAGAGAAGGGAATTTGGCTCTTTGCTCCTCTGTGCAAGAATAGACGAAGACTCAAGGATCTTCGACTTCAAGTCAGAGGATGGTTATCAAGTTATGAGGAATTTATCTCACCCTTTCAAGGACAACCTAAGAAGAGACTTTGTGACCTTAGGAGCTATTATGATAACAATCACGGTCCTTCAAGGAATACTTATGGAGTTGTGTCAATTTACTGCATGAGGTGCTTAGTCTCTGAGCATTGTAATCTGTTCCTCAGATTTGGAATTGAGGCAGAGACACCTCCTCATTTGTAATTGATAGGTTGAATGTCATAAGAAACACCATGCTTTGTAATTCCATACTAAGAATCTGATGAATTTTATGTTTTGCTCTTGATTAATGATGTTTTGAATTCAAATTTTCTGCTATTTTCTGATTAAATTAGACTCAGTCAGCCATTGAAATCTTCACATTTAGAGCAAATCTCTAAATGTGAGTATGGTGATATCATGGATAGAATGATGAATATAAAAAGGAAATCTGGTATTATGTTTCTTTTTATCATTTGCACATTTAGAGTCAAGCTCTAAATGTGAGTATGGTGATACTAATTTACCAGTTCGTTCTTATTTCTTAAGGATTCATAAGATGACCTATGAAGAACTTCAAGCTCGAAGTATAGAATCGGATAAGAAAGAGAAATCATTCTTGACAAAGGTGAAAACAGTTAACATGGTAGAAACCATTCGGAAAAGTGGTGGATGGACAGGAATGCAAATCTCACCTCCAGACTTTTATATCAATCCATTCATGCTTCAACATATACCAGACAAGGAAAAGGAATCATTGAGGATTGATTTAGAAGAAGCATTCTGGAATAAGATGAATAGATTTTGGGATGATCAAATGATAATTCTGATCAATGACAGGCATCTGCCTAATGAAATCAGACTGGAAAGACTTTTGGAAAGGGAAAGGAAGTGCATGGCTGAGTGGAATCAGGAATGCTACAGAATTCATCAATCCGAAAGATCAAACAGGGCTGGAGTTAGATTACTTTGATCCTCAACCACTACCAAAATATGTGAAGCGACTCACCAAATATTGCTGCAAACTCAATGAAATCCGGAATGCTAGAGTCTACGATGCTCAGCAGGCACTCCCTGCATACATGCCTCCAACATTCCTGAACAAGAAGGGACCCGTTGAACAGAATTTCCTGACAAATCTGGCCCTGGATAAGATTATTGATGCTCGGATCAATTTAAGGCATGACCTCGAGCCTTATTTCAAGAAAGCTAAACAAGGTAAGGCGGTATGGAAAGATGTCCTTAGAATTATTCAGGAAGCTAGAAATAGCTGGATCAGGTATATGAATAAATGGTCTAAAGGGGAAGATCTAAGGAAAAGGATTCTTAAACCAGGGTTGATAAGGAAACCTGATGAGGAATTTCCTTTGGAGGAGTTTGCTGATTTGATGTCAGAGCAGCAAGCATGGATTAAGGATGCAGAGGAAAGAGAAGCTGAGAGATCAGGCAAAAACAGGAAAGCAGAGATCAGATGCAAAACAGACACCACAAAATATAGTAAGGAATATTTTCAGAGAATCTGTTGTTAATGAAGGACTAGGAACCTGTAGCAAATTTCAGAAAGATTTCAGCCCCATCAATAACACCAGCAGATGCAGATCTTCTCATTACAGATAGACCCAACTAAGATCATGAAGAGATTACCTCCAACTCTCCAACAGGAAGTTCATGGATATGTCCAGGAGAGGAAGAAAGAATTCATTGAGAAGTACGTCATGTATGATGCTATGTGCAGGGAAAATGCATACAAGGAGCATAGACCCTATACTGATCAAACACAAGGAAGAATTCAGCAGGTAATTATTGATGATTGGGATGCATGGAATGAGAAATATCTGAATAGAAAGGGAATGAATATCATGCTGAAAGGATTGGGCAAGAATTTCTATGTTAAGAAGCACGATTCAGATGAAGACAGTACAGATGATGAGCAAAGAATTGAGAAGATGAGAGTAGTTGATGAGGTCACAACTATTGTGGGAGAAAAGAATGAAGAGAAATGATGAAATTCCATCCGATTCTGCAAGAAAGTATGGATTGCTATTATGCAAACAAACGAAAGGCAGATCGTGAATGGGAGGAACTCATGAGAACTCAAGACAAGAAAGGTAAGAAGAAAGTATCCACCAAAAAGAGAAAGTCACACAATTTCAGTTCAAGCACTTCAGATGAAGTACCAATAGCTAAGAAAAGGACTGGGAGAAGGTGGAGACAAGCAGGTCTGAGAAAGCTAGCCGAATTCCAAAGAAGAGAAAAATGAAGATGAGCTAGCAACCAAAGAAATTCTGGATTTGACAAAAGATTTAATGGATGAAGATGTTGAGATTTACAATCAGCTCAAGAAAAGAAAGAAGTTGTTACCTACAAAAGGAGAGGAAAGTTACCTTCTGAGCAGAAGGAGACCAAACCCTGAAGAATTTAAGCAGCAAGGGTCTTCTCTTGAGAATGTAGAACAATTGGGAATCACTCCTGAGAAAGAAAAGCAACAAGAAAAAGAACCTGAAAAGCCAGTTAAGAAGTTCAGAATAAAGATGAAGCTAGAAAGCCTAAGTATGTGGTACCTGACACCAGCTCTGAAGAAGAAAAAGTCGAACCAACTCTAGGGATAGTTCCCTACACAGAGAGGTTGGAGCTCACTCCTTATACTAATTTGGAAGTGGGGGATATAGATCCAGAAGGCTGGAGAGCATGTATTGAAGAACATCAACCTGATGAACAAGGATCAACTAGAACCGAGCACTGATCTCCAACTGGTTCAGATTGCTGAAAAAGATGATAGAGAAGAGCAAGATGAAGATCAAGCAAGCTCAGGTTAACAGAGATATTATTCAAAGTCAGATTGATTTACAAGGATTTTCAGGAAAAGAAACTGAACAAGATGTACCACCAGAACAAGCTGCAGATGAACAAGAATTTGTGAATCAAATTGAGAAATCAGTGGCGGACACATTTCAGGAACAGACACTTGAAGATTTACAAACTTTTGAAGATATGAACTTGCATGGAACCACAGTAGGGAACATGACTTACTCTCTGGAAGGACTGATTAAAAAGTTCAGAAAATTGGCTAGAGAAAGAGGGAATGCACGCACCTCAGTAGAACAAGCAAGTGAATATGTAGCTAAACTTGAGTCAGAATTAGAGGAAATCCAACAACAAATAAATTCTGACCAAGTAGTGGAACCATCTCCATTAGCAATTCAAGCTTATGAAGAAGAAGTGCAGAGGAATGAAACTCAAGAAGTTCAGCAGAGAAAATATTTTTATGGAAGACACTGTCAGTCAATATCTCAGAACACAGACGAATGCTGAAAATCAAATGAATCAATGGCTCCTTCCACCTCAAGTCAGGGATGAAGTAGTTCAGAGAGCAATTGCAAGGATGAATGATCCTGAATGGGCCGCAGAACAGAAGAAGAAAGCAGAAGAATATTTTGGAATCAAAGGATTTCTAGATTCAGAACCCACTGCTATTCCTCTTCTACTAAACGAACCTGTACAGGAAGATCCCACAGAGATCTTAAATCAGCATAGCCTGGAAGTTACTGAGAAGGTAGATACAAGCACGTCATTGATACATGATTCAGGTATAGGCAATTCACAACATGATGATACTGATAGAGTTCAAGAAGAACATCCAGAGCCTGACCATGAACAAAACCCAGAACAAGTTCATGAAGAAAACACGGAACCTGCTCGAGAAGGAGGCCAAACAGAAGAAGTAGGAAATGAGAATGCTGGGGATGAGCAGGAAGAAGTACAAGAATCCGAGGGAAATGAATCAGATACGTCTGAAGGATCATCCCCCGGAAAAGATGTTCCAGAATTGCTACCTTCAACTTATTGGGGGAAAGAATAGTCCAAAGGTGAGGCTGTCAATCCCTGATAGCATTGAAAAGAGGACTGAATTTACAGAAGAAGAAATCAAGGTTAAGTTTAATGGAAGAAAGGAGGCATTGGAGAACTACTTGGGGATGTCCAAAATGATTGTTCCGGACAAAGGATTTCATCCCAAGTGGCTGGATCATAAGTGTATCAGCTACTGGAGGAGGATCAATGAATGGGACATTTTCATGAGACACAATAACAAATGTGGTTATGTGGAACTGACCAGGGAGTTCTATGCTAACTTTGATGTTGAGGCAGAAACAACATGGATTAGAGGGAAAACAGTGCAAGTCACTGTAGAAACTCTAAATGATCTGATACAGGCACCTTTGTTAGAACAGCCAGAAGTCTAAGTCTGAGGTTCTATTGAGGAAGAAAACTCAAGGAAATAAACTTGTTAATGCTAGAAAAATGGCACTGGGATTCTGTTCAACACACAGAGGAACTTGAGCAGAATAAGATTCCATTGAAGAATTCGAAGCCTGAGTACCTGCCTACACTTGATTTCTATTATTCAAAGCTCAGACCCTACTACAAATTTTCAAGGACCCTTCAGCCGGAACTTTCGAGGGATTTGCATTGTTATGGTCAGGAAGGAAATGCAGTGCTGCACACCATGTTCCTCAATGTTATTAAGTCAAGAGTTGGAGAAGATGCAGCATTGGCCTTATCCGAAATTTAATCAGAAGACTTTGTGAGAAACAAGGAGTTTCAATCACACCATTTTTACCAGAGATCATAAAGATAGATCCTCCTATTCCATTACCAGAAGACACTTTGAAGGGGAGAAGTTGGTTTACCAAATGCCAGGATTTAGAGGAACAAACTTCCGAGGATCAGGATCAAAGGTGCCATCTCCTAAGACAAAAAGGGTCAATCTTCCTTCAAAATCAAGATCATATCAGTCAAGAACCGCAATAAAAAGGACAAAGACTGTAACTCCATCTCCTGCATTGAATCCTATTCCAGAAGATGAAGAGTTTGAGAACACTTCTGCACCATCTCAACCTTTGAGACAACCAATGAGGAACACAGTATCTGTGGATGAATCTCAGAATATGAGTACTTCAATCCCAAAGTTTTGCACAGTCCATGGAGAATGCTAGTGAAAACTAGTCAAGAAGACAAGCATGTTCAAAGAGAAATGGAGCAGCAGAGGATTGAACTTGAGCATGTCCAGGATTCAAACTGAGGAGAAACTCAGGAAAGAGGAGCGATGGAGAGGCAAGAAAAGATAAGGAAGGAAGAATGGGATAGACAGGGAGAAGGATGAGAAGGGAAGAATGGAAAGATTTGAAAGGCTGAGAAGAGAAGAACTTGAAGAAGAAGACAGGAATGAGAAAGGGATATGGAACTGAGGAGGCAGGAGCAGTATACTAGTACGAGATTGGTAGACATCCTTGCCAACCTGTCTCGGATCTAAAGAAATCTCATCCATACCACCCAAAGATCCCAGACAATGATGCGGACCATCCTGAGATCACAGGGGAGTTTTCTGAAACTTTCTCTTCTTCTTTTAATTGCCAGTCTCTTTTTCTTTATTTCTTTCCTGTTTCCATTAATTTCTATATAACCTAGGATAGAATTAATATTGAAGTTGTATCATAGTATTGAATTTCAAGCTAGGATCATAAAAAAAATGAATAATAAACTCAGGGAGGCTAATAAACTGATGAAGAATAGAAAGATGAGTTTAAAAAGTGGTTCCTGTGGAGACATCTACTTATAGATTTTCACTGCAAGCATGAGCCGCTCTTGAAAACTGTCTTTAGCTGTAAGCTCTGAGATTGATTGATGTCATTACTGGATAAATAGTTTGAAGGTTTTATGATGATATTAACCTTAGTGATTTGCATACTATAAACAATAACTGCACAAGGTTAAGAGGATTGATCTAATCTAGTCTCTCTTGGAAGATGAGTGTGCATATTGAGTAAAAAAAAAACAGAAGAGAGAGAGAGCAAGGGAAATTTTAGAAACAGACGTGGTAAAATAATGTGGATATAAGTAGCTGGCACAGCTGCCCCCTCTGAATTTATAAGTTGAAGAACTTTAAAAAAGCAGAATCAAGGGCAGGGGAGTTGAAGTTTCATCTGCAATGTCAGGTCATGCGACTCCTCCTAATAATGTGAAACCGAGCTATTGAAAGCCACGGAAGGCCACCCCTTGATAAAAAAAAAGAGTGTATTTCATTTAAGAATACAAGATATGCACATGAGTTGGACAGGATTGAGCGTGAGAAGAGAAATCTGGCTAACTAAGGAGCAGAACAATAATTCACATAAATGCAAATCACTTCTGTTAATGTTTCATGAAATCCTGGTGAAATTCAAGTCAGGTATGAAGCATCAATCAGTTGAAAGAGTTGAGCTTGGATAGTTGGAAAAGAGAAGGTAGTGATCCAGTGGAGTCTTACATGAACATCTTAATCTCAGGAAGCCACTAATTGGACTTATTCTTTGAAACTTTACAAGTTTCTTACCACTTGAGGACAAGTGTTTCTAAATGTGAGGATGGTGATGACAGCCTTTTGTGACTGTCATTTGCGTCCAATTTAGTGTCTTAATGATGATCTTTTGTTCTTAATTCCATTGATTTTTGATGAATAATCATAGAGGATTAGAAAAGATGGAAGAAGAATTAAGATTGCAAAGAAGTTGGAAATACATTGAAAATGGCTTGAAATTCTGAGTTTTCTTTGTAAGTCTCGCACGCGGTGTTTCTATTGAACTGATCCACGCTTTGTCATTCATCAGGAAGTTAAGCTGGAAAACAGCAGGAGTGGAAAGGACATAGCGAGGAAAGAAAAGGAATGGTGCGAGGGCTTGTTTCCGAAATCAGGAAAAGATTTAAGGAAAATGTGCAGATGCTGAAGTCCACGCGATGATTGTTTGACATCGCGAGGGAAGAAAATCTTGCAAGACAGAAAGTTTTATTCATCATGGCGAGAAGCAAATTCTTTGGAGAAATTGAAAGGACCTCGCCTTGTTGAGAAAGATGATTAAGTTTCTGAACTCTCGCTTTGAAGGAACTGGACAAAGCGAGAGGAGAGTTATTCTGATGCGAGCGGTTATCATCCAAGGCAAGCAGTTACAACACCCATCTATAAATAAGACCCTTGGGGGAATCAGCTCAGCAGGCGGGAGATTGAAGAGAATAGCTCGATTTTACTCTCCAGTCCACTTTTTAGAATTTAGTAGGTAGGTTAGGATTTAATTTTCTCTGCAATTTACTTTGATGTTCTTCAGATTTGTAATTTGATTTCGTAGAATTGTAATTCGATTTCGTAGTAGATTCCTTTAAGATTAGCTGTTAGATTAGCTTGAGGATACCCTGGGAGGAGAGTTTGCTTTCGGATCGCTTGTTCATCCATCACGACGATCATCATCTAAACTCCGACTCGTTCGCTCATCTTTGCATTATTCTGATAGCAATCAGATTTCCAGGTGTATTCGTTTTTAATTCTTTGTTATTTGAGATACAAGAAGAATGATCGGTTATCAGATTGTGAATTTCTTATCTTTCTGGTTTCTATTTCTATTTCGTAATTCTGTTTCAGTAGAGTATAAACCTTCAACTTCGATATTCAATTTGAATTTTGCATCATATCTTTAATTCGATTTTCGAAGATCATAACACTTCCACATTTTTAATTCGTAAATTGTTCGTTCCAATTACGCAAGAAATTTGGATATTGTAACCGAGTTAGGTATGATCTAGGCAGAATTATGAATTTGTTCTCGATTTTCTGTCACAATTA
Organism: Hygrophila difformis; assembly: GCA_030278955.1. Lineage (NCBI taxonomy): Eukaryota > Viridiplantae > Streptophyta > Magnoliopsida > Lamiales > Acanthaceae > Hygrophila > Hygrophila difformis. The sequence continues at coordinate 14,058,642 of JAOANR010000001.1, forward strand.
TAATTACGAGAATCATAGTGTTTAATGTTCAGAACTCTAAAAGGTTCCTAGAGACCCATGCAGTGTTAATCATCGCTTGATAATCTTTAAGAATCAATAGCTTTGAGTTCATGAATTTGGATGCAAAAGATTCTATGTTCATAATTTTCTAAACGGAAATTCCAGAAGGTAGTTATGACAGTTATAAATTCTGATCATTTACTTCGAATAAGGGTAAACCCTCGCTTCATCCTAAAAGATGACGCGAGGAAATATCCAGATAGATCTTGTGTGACAAAGGCTATTCTAAATACTCACGCGATGTCAATCTGACAAAGCGAGAGGATCAACCTATAATAGCAATAGACTTTGATATCCATTTTACAGGGTATCAATTATTCACTTTTACTTCTTATACATATATATAACCCCTATCTATAAGTAGGAATTGAGTACCTCGCCGCATTCTTACAGAAACTATCGCGAGGCATTCAGTTCTTTGTATAAACAAAATCTGGGAACATTCTTTGAATATTAGCTCCCTCCACGCTGTACAGACATAGCGTGCGGAAAATTGGAATGTTCATAGTTTGAAACCCAAAATAGTTACTGCGAGCTATTTTGGACACTTATTTTGCAGAGTTATTTCTCAAATCCTTTTTCTTGGGAAAGTTATTTCCTAATTCTGTCTAGTTTCCAATGTATATTTTGGAAGCATCCTTGCATTTTGATTAAGAGGATTCAGAACCCTCAACGTCTCTTTATACATATAATACTACATATACATATATATTTTGGGATATTTCCAGTATATGATGAGTAATCTTACTTCATGATTACAGATTCACAATTCATATGTGCAATACGTATTACTATTTACACTGGTACACTGAGAAAGATGATGATATAGGTTTTCTCAATCATTATTTACTCAGGACTGATGAAGAACAAACTTGTTCTTCAGTTGGGCATTTAGTACCTGTCGTTTAAAAGGGAAAGATGTTTCAAAAACCATCTTTTGTCCTAAAAATTAGTAGAGTATCAGGAAGATTAATTTCCGGGGTTCATGGTATTATAGTTATCACTATATGCTATGAGTAGGAGATTAAATATTTCTCTACAGTCTACTAATCCTGAGTCAAATCACGGATATTTGGAACTGTTTACAGAGATTTCTCGAGCTAAATCATTTATACAAATCTGAGTAGGTCTGGATAAGTCAAGGAATTTGAATAGCAATTTCATCTTGATATACTTACAAGACTATTATTCCTTATGAATACTTGCAGGAATTACTCTGAAGGAAACAAGTCCTATGAAAACATTGGATGATAGATTTAAATACTTGCTTTTTCACTTGTTGTAGAGGACATCCAATACAGGATCATAAGATCAGTTTGATCAGGGTAATAAAAAGAACAACTTCAAGTTCAGATGAATATAGTATGATTTAGAAGTGACCTCGAGTTATCAAAGGCTTAATCTGAGTCTGAAAGAAAAAGATTAAGTGACAATTCTGAAAAGCTTTTATCACAGAAAGAGTCTGACAGATCATTCTGTGATGATAGTATTCCATGATTTCAGAGCTTAGAATGTCATGACACTGAATCATAAGTACCTGTCTTGGGAAGTGATTTAAGACATGAAGATTTGATTAAGTTGTATAAAGGATTTTTCTATCTCAATGGAACTTTCCATTATGTTTTAGCCAATGAAGTATGATATTCTCATCATATTCCTATTTCATTTGATTTTGGTCTGTAACATCTTTAAACACATGAATATAATCTAATGTTCTACATCATTTTAATTGTTTTCTTTACTACGTTTACAGCTTAAGCATTTACATTTCAGCAGTATTCTTTAGTAATCATCATTACAACATTCTTAAATCAAGAGTAGAGACAGATTCTAGAGCTAATAATTCTATTAAAACACTTCTATCGTGTAACTCTCTATTTGAACGATCCCGACAATAAAAATAAATATTGCAGCTTGATACCGTGCGCTTTCGGTAGGAAAAAACTAGGCAAGCTTTTTAACAGCCCTATAGGACTTATAGTGTAAAGGCTGTCGGGGGACATTGCACCGGGGTTTTACCTCAAAGCTTCAATCAATATAGGGTAAATAGGATCAGGTACCACCGTAAGAAATTATTTTTGATACCATAATTCATCACAAAGTTCGATATAGATTCGGCTGAAAATTTATTAATAATATACTGAATTTCAATCCACCCATGAAGCTCTAAAGTTTTTGCAGGCAAATTTTTTTT
>JAOANR010000001.1:14061395-14235850 GCA_030278955.1 Hygrophila difformis
CTTCTAAGGAATGTAGATCCATCAAATAAATTATGCAATGGAAGTACATTGATAGTAAACAAGATGCGGAACTATACAATTAGGCTAAATAATTTTGGGAAACCATGAAAGTAGAGAAATTATTGATAGAATGATTATAAGCCTGTCGGATTTAACCAAATTCCCATTCGATTTTAAAGGAGAAATTTCCACTTTATTTTACTATGATTATAAACAAAAGTTAATGTCAATCATTAAAGAAGGTTGAACTCTATTTTTTTGAAACCAATTTTTTGCTTTGAACAATTATATGTTGTGATATCTCGTGTCACTAGCAAGAGATGAATCAAAGTATTAATATTTAATTAAGATGGATTAACTCAAGATACTACAAGAAATGTTGTTTACAATAAAATTTATATATATAAAAAATTTGAAATATGGATACTTGATGTAGGTGATTGTAAAACCGTATTGATATTGAAGATTAGTCAGATGTGACATTTCCGAATAATATTCTTATAAACTCTACGAGTGATTCTATATAAGCATTTTTTTAGTGTACATATACAAATATAAACTGCATCATTTCAAATATAGACATTTTTTAAAGATAGGTACTATACTGGGAATGAGACTTGACCCCAGTGGTCATCTCCTCTGCTTTCCAATCATAGGTTGGGGGTTCGATTCCCACCCGACCCCTATCCGTCCCCTTTATCCCCCTTTGTAATTTGTGTGGCTTGAGCTCCCACACACTTTTGCTGACACATAGGTATCAATGTTTACCCCAAAAAAAAGATAGGTACTATACTAGCTCATTCCAATGAGATGTGTTGATACAATTAATGATTACATCATGGAATGTCTGTCTCCAAATGAAAATGTATATTTCAATTCTAAAAATATTTTTCAAGAGGATGAAAGCATGGATAATGACAATGAAATATTTTCATCAGAATATCTAAACATGATCAAGTGTTCTGGACTACTAAACGAGGGTTGTATAGTTATTATTTTTTAGGTATATAGATCCATCAAATAAATTATGCAATGAAAGCAGGTTGTTAGTAACCAAGATGCGAAACCATATAATTGAGGTTAAACTAATTTTGGAAAACTATGAAAGTAGAAAAATTTTTATTGGTAGAATAATTATTAGCCTGTCTGATTTAACTAAATTCTCCATTCGATTTCAGATGAGACAATTCTCATTCACAGTTTGTTTTGTTATGAATATAAAGAAAAGTCAATGTCAATCATTAAAGAAGGTTGAACTCTATCTTCTAAAACAAGTTTTTAGCAATAAACAGTTATATGTTGCGATATCTCGTGTCACTAGCAAGATGAGACTTAGAGTATTAATATTTAGTTAAGATAGATTAATTCAAAATACTACAAGAAATGTTGTTTACAGTGAAATTTTCTGCAATTTGTAAGGAAAATTTTCATATCATGCTTAATACTTATTTAAATTTATTTAATTTTAAATAAAATTTCAAATTAAATAAAATATAATTTTATAATAAAATATAGTTTGTAGGGAGAAGCCACAAAAAGACGGTTCAATATGATTTCTCTATTAGTTTTGAAAATAATTAAATTATAATTATCATATATTCTTTATTAGTTTCATATGATATATAAGTATATATATTATATATAAAATATATAATTATACCCTTCGAGTCTTGACTAGTTACATATTATTAGTAAAATAATCAATCTATTAATTTTCTACGAATTATAAATTACTGAATTCTAGAATGTCATATATACATATTTTCCAATAAATAATTCCAAATATTCATATTTAATATTCTTTTTAAATATATATATATATATATATATATATATATAAGTGCATTTCTTGAATCAACTCGTGACTTGTGATTCATTTGAGGTGCACTGGAGTTGAATTTTTTTTTTCGGAGAAGCACTGGAGTTGAATTTAGTAGTATATAATGTGCAAGAAAAATACTACACAGTAATTTTTTTACGAATTAAATAGCCCACACTAGACAATATTCTTAAATATTCTAGTAATAGCATTTGCAACTGCAATTGCAACTTTATTGGTTGGGACTCAGTCAAGTCAAAGTCTGAAAGGATTGGGGGGAATATTCATTATTATTTTTTTTAAGAGTGATTTAAGGCCTGGAAATGGATGGTAAAAGTCTATGCCACACAATTACAAATGAGACAAAGGAAAGAGATAGGAGGCCAGGTGGGGTTTCGAATATATTGGTTGGGAGTTGGGGGAATTACCAATTTGGTAAATCTCCAACCCGGGGGAATATTCATTTAATCATGTACTTATTAGCCATTGTATTCTCGAGGTATATACACAAAAGTATTGTATGTACATATTAATAAATAATATAATTAGAAAGGATTGGGGTTTTGACCAAACACTAAACGCTGATGAATTATCAAATATGAAAACCTAAACTCAGCAGCATATATAGTATAGTAGTGGAAGGAATATATGGTGGACACATCTGAGGTAGGCAATAACTATATCAAGTATACTATATGACTTTGGACTTACCAACTTTATTTATTCCATTATTTACTAAATATATTTATATATATGTATATATGATGTGATGTGAAGTCATTTGAATATACTCCCTCCGTCCCATTCCAAATGTCCTACTTACTATTTTTGGATGTCCCATTACAAATGTCTTCTTTCTTATAAAAAGAAATAATTTTCCCCTCCAAAAACTATATGGACCCCACCATATACTCACAAACCAACTCTACCTTAATTCCCGTGCCCAACAGTAATCGGGGGTGGGACGGAGGGAGTATAACGTATAGTGATGATATTCAGCTAGTCTTTTGGTCATTGGATTGTGTTGGCCCTCATTTTGAATTTTTGATTGGATCCATCATTACAAAGGTACAGACAGACTACAGAATACAGACACCACTCTTTAGTTTGGACACAATTAATTGCTGTCCAGAGTCACTGTCGACGGTGGACGTAATTTTATTCCATTTCAAATGCGACATGAAAATGTAGAAACAAGGGCTTGGTAAACAGCAGTACAAGATATGTATAGCCATGCATAGGTTAATTAGATCATGAGCAAAGCTTTACTGCATATGTATCATCAACTGCATGATCAATTGAACACCATTCTGTAATTATATAAAGAAACTCACTTCATATATTAGTAAATAAACTTCTTTTAATTTTAAATTTAAGCTTGACTTGTCAATTCAAACTTGGACGGAATTTAAAAGTGTTTAAGCTCATTTATATATGTATGCGTTCTAAATTTAAAAAATAGAGAAATTCATTTTAATCAGTTACTGTATTTTTTAAGCTCGAACTTGCCACATTGCCTGTGGACTTTGATCCAAATTAAAATTAAGCCTATCAAACTAAGCTTAAAATTCATGAATAGCTTTGAAGCCACCAACTCCACTAGCAAAAACATAAGAGTACCATCATATATGAATGGAAAAAAAACTCATTTAGTCCCATAAATTTTTTCAATTTCCCAAAACTATCGCACAAATATTGAATTAGATGAATCCGTCCCATAACTACCCTAATCATCACCGAACCCGTCCCATGAATGGATTTTTTTGCTAATCATCGCCGAACCCGTCGCATAACTTCCCTAATGGAGGAATGGATTCGGCAATGATTGGGTTAGTTATGGGACGGGTTCGGTGATGTTTAGTGAAAAAACCGGGTTCGTGGACCGGTTCGGCGATGATTATGGTAGTTATGGGACGGGATTCGTCTAATACGATATTTGTGGATGGTTTGAATTTTTTTTTTTAAATTATGGGACGATATGAGTTTTTTTTTTCCATATATGATTGTGATGTGATTTAATCTATCGACCCAAAAACTAATACTACTAAATTAGTAGTGCTTTACAACTCCACTTTTTTTTTTTTTTTTGTGTTTTTGGGAGGGAAGCTCTACAACTCCTTTGAAAACGTAAAACACTCATATTGTTCCATATGTTTTTTCAAACCCCCGCACAGTATAGAAGTTTGGAACATTTATAAAAATAAAAATAAAAGGAATTTTGATATGATTTGGGTAGACAAAGCCAGCGACACACACACCGCCATGTTACAAATCCATACAAAGCAGTGGGGGTCTGAATTTGTATAACAATGAGATAACTAAAACCATTAAAAAATAGTACCAACACAGATAGGCCCGCGTTATAATGACCGAATACAACAGCACAAACCGAAATCTAACCCATTTTAAGCCCAAGGAACCCATTTAAAGCCTAATTTGGGTTGTTCAGATGTATAGTAATTGGAGAGCGGATAAATTTCAACAGATTGGGCTGAAATATTATGGTGATTGTTTGGGAGTCAACGGATCCGCTAGCAGATAGCAGATTGGGAGAGCAAATTGTCTCACAATTCTCTCTCCGATCCGCTGACTCCCAAACATCTCCAATGTGTGAGGAGATTCACATACTATATATGATATGCGCTGCCAAAACACATTACTTATTACTTAAATCTATTACTCATATTTCCTAAAAAAATCTTTTAATCAAATCCACATGCCCTTTATCTTCTAAATAATAATAATAAAAAACTTAATCCCCAAATTTTATTGAAATTTTACATACAGCATAAATTTGTTCTTAAATCCTACCACCCAACATATTATATTTGACTCGAACAATAATCAATAATTAGAAGGTTAAACATCAAGGGTTTGGGTACACCCTTTAAAACTAAAGTAGAGGGATTAGAAGTATTTTGCCAGGAAAAAAACCATACTTTAAATCTCTAAAAGAACAAGATAGCCCCCAATATTACTCGTATTTTGACATGAGCGGCACTTGATTGCCATTTGCCAACCCGATGTCCTTAACTGTTCTGACCAAGACCTGTATTATTCTGGAATGAAGATAAACATGAAAGCTACAAATTCGTTTAATATCTGGTGGTCAAAATGGAATAATAAACTTTTGAACAAAATTGTAATTTCCAGTCACAGTTACTATTAAGTGAAACACAATCTAAATGATTCATCTGCCGAAGTAGAAATATGGAGCCCCAAAGGATCCAAACACAATTTATAAAAACACAATTTAAACCTCAAACTTTGATGGCATACTTCCGCATTGGGAAATACATCTCTTTCTTCTTCTCTTTTTCTGTCTTCAAAGATGCCTACAGGAAACCCAGATTGAGAAACACAAGCTCAACAAACCAAACAAGATAATCGCACACCAAATAAAGGAAACTATCAAAATTAACGAGTCTCTGTAACTATAGCGAGAGTTGCTACACCATCACAAATTGTGGATAATGGGAATATGCATTAACTAGAGAAATGAATAATGAAAAAGTTTGGAAGGATAAATCAAATGTACATGAGAACTACCAATGATCAAAGACCAAGGCAATACAGGGTTTAGTTATTGCATTAGACCATCTCCAACTGAGAACACGAATCTCAAACCAAAAATAGAATAAATATCATATCAAACATTATTTTATCTCCAAAACACTAAACTGATTCCCAAAAGAATATTTCATAGTAGAATATTCTCTTTTTAACTACTCAAACTCAAAAGAAACTTTTCGGTGCTATGAACAACACAAACTCAAATATGCTTTTGAGTTGCAGGAAAATGACTGGGAATGCATTTTCAAGGTTCCATTGGGCCAAACTCCCAACAATTTTTTGGGTTTTGCACTCGGTCGGAGAAGCTCTTAGAATGTTCAAGTGCTTGGTTTGGTAAAGATGGGCAATATATGAAAGTAAAATATAAAGCTTCTGGAAGAAAGTTGTGGCCTTATTCTTCCCTAAAAAGTTCAGATTAATCTTCACTAGGTGTTTCAAGCAAAATACTACCTCCATCTCGGTGTTTGGTGTTTTTGTTACGGATGGTTTTTTTTGTACTATTCATTGTTTAACTTTGATTCGAATTTTTATCATAGCTAAGAAAAAACATAGTCAGGTGAGATCATGTTAGATTAGTTTTAGACAATTAACTTTTTATAACTTCTCATTGTACACAATTTAAGTTATTAACCGTTAAAAATGTATATCGGCATATAAAAAGTATAAGAATGAAATTTCATTTTATCATTTATTGAATACCCTTTCTGGAGGCTACATTGTATTCCTATTCCATACACATTACACAAAATATAAGGGCCTGTATAATTTACTACGCCATAGAAATTACATCTTGTAAGACAACAAATGGCTTAAAGAAGTGTAGTTTCTAAGAGAGTGTTGTTTATTCCTCATTCGACAAATAATAGCATGAACCCTAGAACAAGACAAATCTAACACATTCATCAAGATACTACAGACACCAGCATCCATTTCACCAAACATAAAATAGAACCCCCAAAAACCCAAGGCAATTATTCAATCAATCCAAAAAAATTCACTTGGGAATAGAAAAAAAAAAAAAAAAAAAAAAAGAAAAGAAAAGAAAAAGGATATTATGATGCAACGGGAATCCAGATTCAACGTGTTGGGGAGTAGGGGATATTACCTGGTGCTTAGTAAGGCGTCTGCGGATGGCACGGGTCTTCTTAGGGCGGAGATCAAGTGGCAAGTACTTCTTGTTCTTGTAAACCTCTCTGAGAGCGGCTTTCTCCTTCTGAGAAATCACTGTAAGCACCTGAGCGATGGAGAGTCTGACAACCTTGATCTTGGAGAGCTTGTTGGGTGCGCCGCCGGTCACCCTTCGCTACCCTCAACGACGCCAACTCCGCCTTCAGGTCCTTCAGCTGTGCGAACAGGTCCGCCTTGGTTTTCTGCCTCAACTCGTGTACCTTAATCCTCGCTACATTAACAAAACACACAAAGCAAAACAATCAGCGAAGATCGAATGCATTCTGCAGATACTAGTAGACAGGGGTCAGGGAAGACTTCCTCGTACCCATTATCTTGTTTCTCCAAAGGGGGTTGGGATTTGGGAGGTTAGGGTTTGGGGGGACGGAGTTGCGACGCGATCGAAATGATGAAAACCTTTATTTTATCTATCAATTCTGGGCCTAGGGTTTGTCAATTTGGGCTACCTATTGGGCTAAAATAAATTCAAATTTGGGTTAGATTTTAATTCGGAAAATTAGAGCCCAGTTCCTAGTAAAAAATGTTTGTAATTCTTTAGGCCCCATGTCAAACTTTCTTATAGTTTACACCCCATTTTATCTTTGACTCATTAAAAAAAGACCTACCCAAACTCACTAATCCAATTAACTTCTAATACTCTTGATTCAAAAATTCTAAAACCATAGTGACTTGGTAAACCCTTTACACATAACCTGGTAAATTCGCTATAGTGACTTGGTAAATCCTTTACACATAACCTGGTAACTTCGCTATAGTGACTTGGTAAACCCTTTACACATAACCTGGTAAATTCGCTATAGTGACTTGGTAAACCCTTTACACATAACCTGGTAACTTCGCTATAGTGACTTGGTAAACCGTATACACAAAACTTGGTAAATAGGCTATAGTCCCATTGGTAAACCCACTACACTAGACTTGGTAAATAGTCCGGTACACTAAACCTGGTATTTAGACTTTGTGATCAATTGGTAAACCATTCACACAAAACTTGGTAATTTGGCTAGAGTGCCTATTAGTAGGTAAGTCTAGTTTGATGAACGTGGTAAGCATTAAAATAAAATTTAGTAAGCCTAATTCCGAAACCCTTGGTAACTATAAAAAATTTGGCATTTATAATATTGAATCATTTGGTAAGTCAAATAACAAAAGTAGCTAATTCTAGTTTTGAAGAACTTGGTAAGCAGAAACAACAAACTTGGTAAAAATAATACTTAAACACTTGGCAAGTCAAAAACCAAAAAAAAAATGGCATGTGTAATACTGCATAACTTGGTAAGCCTATTAGCAAAAGTAAGTAAGTTTAGTTTGATGAAATTGGTAAGCATTAAAATAAAACTTAGTAAGTCTAATTCTGAAACTCTTGTAACTATAAAAAAATTTGGCATTTGTAATATTGAATCATTTGGTAAGTCAAATAACAAAATATATATATATAATATACCACGTAATTGTTTTATACTATATTATATATAACATTGAAGATAATATAATATACATATTAAATCACATTGCATAATTGATTACCATATATATGCATAATATTTACCATGTAGGAGGTCAATCACTTACCTTGCTATTTGAAACTTGAGTGTGGACGGTCAATGACGGTAATGTACTACCTTGCATTGAACCATCCTCCACTCACATACCTTTTTTATTTTAGTCTTTACCAAATCATTTCTTATGCGTTACTAGATTTGTGGACATTATTTACCATATTACATGTTCATGTTTACTAGTTTCATGCACTTTACTTACTATGTTAAAGAATATTCAATTTGCCGTCGTGTATAGCAGTAATTAATAAACCCATGCAAGATTACTTCAATATATAGGGATTATGATCTTCCAATTAATTCACCATACAATAGATGGGGACTAACGAACGAGTTTAATGAAACTTGTAATAATATACGGGGATTAAAGAACGAGTCCGAAATATCAATTGATTTAGCATGATCCCTTAAACATATTTCAAGTCATGACAAATATATTAACATACGATTGGATGAGGATTACGATCTTCCAAAACAGTATTGGGAGCTTACCAACGAGCACATGAATGTTTCTCGCAATGAACGTAATATGAGATGTTAACATATTTGCTTCATGGGTTCTCGACTCCACGGGTTCTCGGATTTTAAATTCTTTCGTTCTCGAATTTCATCGAATTTCCCGGGTATTACAGTCTACCCTCCTTAAGAATCAATTTCGTCATCGAAGTTGGGTGTTAGATAAAACTTAGATTATTATGATCCACCATTATTATTATGGTTTGGTATGATTTTGTATGACTGTGCTTAGAATTAAAATTTCTAAGTTGCCTACGTACCCCGTGAAGGGATCAAGCCATTACTTAGTTCAAAACAATTTGAATTTATTTTTTTGGGGGTGTTACAGAAGCCCAAACCCTTGAACAAATACACTTACCAGGTTCGCTTATGTGATTTACCAATTTCAGTATTATGTGCGTTACCAAGTTCATTTGTATGTGCTTTACCAAGTTTGTTAGTATATGCTTTACCAAGTCAGCATATACTTCCAATGGTAATTTTTTTTTTTTTTTTGGTTTTTCGCTTACCAAGTGTTTAAGTATTAGGCTTACCAAGTTTTATGTTTGTGCTTACCACTTATATCATATAAAACTTATCTACTTTTGGTATTTCACTTACCAAAGGATTTAATATTACACATGCCAATTTTTTGGGAATTTGGCTTACCAATGTTTTCAGCAATAGACTTACCAATTTTTTAGTATATATTTACCAAGGGTTTCAAAGTTATACTTACATAAAGAATTCAATTTTTTTTTTTTTTGGTTTTTGGCTTACCAATGATTTGAAAATGAGGCTTACCAAGTTTTATTTTTATTCTTACCAAGTTCATCAAACTATACTTACCTACTCTTGCTAATAAGTTTTACCAAGTGTTTTGTTTATGCTTACAAAGGTTTTTGTTTATGCTTACCAAGTACATCAAAACTAGAATTACCTACTTTTGTAGGTTGTTTAGTTTTTAGTTTAAGTTTGCTAACCCATAGGTCCTAAACTCTAAACTTTTAAAAGACGGCTTTGACTATACATAAGTTTTTTACATAGGTTCTGGGCTTTAGTTTTCCCATTTTAATTTAACTAAATCAACTATTTTTAAGCCTAAATTAACACTTCAAGTATCCAATCCACCAAATTACTCCTCCAACTCTAAGACCCCATTGTTCATATTTATATTTCCACGATCTTGTTGTTGGGTTTTTTGGCCCATTGATTTGGGCTCGGCCCATGTGAGGTTAGGGTTTCTTGTTTGAACCCTATAAAAGTGGTCCTCTCCCATCTTTGGATAATTAATAAGTTGAGGTAAGTGCAATGATCTCCCTGTAATAGTTTTGTAGCTTCCACATTTTTGCATCTGCAGCCCATGATTGTGGCGAGGCGATGAAGGTGTGGTTGGGTTGAGAGATTGCTTCCATGCTCTCTGGTTGGGTATTACTTTTATGTTTGGGGCTCTTTGAGCCTAAATGTTACTAACATTGTGTGTTAGTGTATGTTTGAGTTGTTTTGCAGGTTTCAGGACATTGGCAGGTGGCTTGAGAGATCCGGTCCGGTCCGAATATTTCCTAACAGTTGTAATATGTACAATGTAATTTTATAAAATAAAAAATAAAGGAAAATGTAAAATTTCATATTTTATCAAAAGGTACGAGCTATTTGTCAAGCCAGACATGCGGTTGATCGGCGACGGGTAATTATGTTAAGATAGATTTTTCGAAGAAGCCAGATGGGTCACATAAATTACAAGGTACTCCAATAAAGATGATGGATAAAGGATATGATGAAAAATTAAACCTCGAATATTCGAATGAAAAGACTTGGTTGTTTAGACAAGTCCTCATCCCCATATTATAAGATGATGATAGTTCCTCAAATCCAAGCTAGCTAGCATTGATTTATACTCTTTTTTTTAACAAGCTATACAGACTAGGAAATGGTTGATGGAAGCACATGTCACACAAATTAAATAAGGATAAGGGGAGGGATGTGGGTCGAGTAGGGAATCGAACCACCAACCTAAAGGTTGTCAGTCAGGAAACTTGACTACTAGGTCAAGTATTCATCCACTGGAATTTGGTGTTTTTTTTTTTTTTTGTTTTTCTCAAAAAGGGAACATTAATCATCAATGCCAAATTAAATATACATGGATCTAGATATAAATATAAATACTAGCTAGGAGTATTAGTTTATCCAAGTCCATTTACGACGAAGCAAAGACGGTGTTATATTATTAGACCACCAAACTATGACCTAGCTAATTAAATAGCGAAGCTAGTGAGCAGCAGCCATGGTTGGTTGTGAATTTCTCAACACAAACATGCTTACTTACCAAGGTTAGTTGTCAATTTTCCTATCAAAACTCACATCGATCATCAGAATGTCAGATGCATGGTGTAGTTTGTCAACAATTTTCTCAACACACACGCACATGACACATGCATGCATGATTTACTAATTGTCATCGTCAATGAATTTTCCTGCCAACACTTTTTGATGCAACCAGTGGTGGACGCAGGAATTTCTCACAGGTAGGGCCAAAGCCTGGAGGCGTGAAGCTGCGGCGATGCATAGAAAACTGAAGCCTGAAGTTGCCGAGATGGGGCTGCAACACTGTGTAAAAGACTGAAACATGAAGGTTTGGAGATGGAGTTCTTTAAAAGATGAATCCTAAATTCAAAATGCCATATACTAATATTTTTTTTTTCAATTTGAGAGGTGGGGCCAAGGCCTTAGCTGGCCTTAGTGTAGGTCCGCCACTGGATGCAACTGTACATGACGCATGAGAGTGTTACTATTATATGTACTAGTATATTTTTGTAGTGTCGATCGATCGAGGTCACTTATGGGGTTTGTCTTAATGCAATTCAAATGCAAAGCAAAATTGGATGGAATAAATAGAATGTGTGTGTGGATTTGCAGGTATTGTATGATCTTCAAATCGCTCCTGCAAGTCTCTATTTGATGAGTAATTAACATGATGATAAAAAAAGACATAAAGCTAGAAGAAAAATAGAAATATTGTAAACAAAACGTATCCGATGTGGAAAGGTGCATCAAGGGTCCTAAAAAAACATCCTAGAAAAGCCAAGTAACTGTCGAATATACTGTAATAACATCATCGAGCAAAGGCATCCTGAAAAAATATTAACAATCATAATATTATTATTATCATTATCATTATAAATAAACTAATAGTAAGATTAAAGTAATATATAGTGATAAATTAATAATGGAATATAATGCCTTAATCTTGCATTGGCCCACTGCTTTAAACGCGTGACTTAATTTTAAGCAAAAACAAATAGGGCCTTTTGAGTATGCTCTACTGCACCGTATTTTTATTTCCCATTATGTACAGTATATTTTACTAATTAGCTTCTTTCAAGATTCATCGAATTGATCAGTTGATCTCCTTCATTCACCTCTAACTTGTTACCTTACGCTGTGCAGTCAACATTACCAATTATGTTTCGATCTATCCTCCAAATGGGAATCTTGACAACTTTAATTTCTGGTAAACGGAGTTGTTATTATTCGTTTATTTTATTGTCTTGCACTGATGCATATAATAATGTTTGTTCACATATACTCACTATTTTAATTTTTAAACCTACCATTATACTACTACTATATAATATAAGTGTTCTCTTCAGCAATTCGAAAAGTAATTATCAACAAAAAAAAAAAAACACTTCATAAATAATATACTAGTTTTCAAAAGAAAAAAGAATGCAATAATCTATATATATTATTATATATATTAAAGCATTAGTGAACAACACATCCTAAATTTAATGTGGCGTCTCCATTTCAAATTTCTAATTTTTATAGATTTTTGTATTTTAAATTTATTAATTTTAATTTTCGTATTTATTTATTTATTCATTAAAGATTTTCAGTTTTTAAAATATATGGAATTTTCAATTTATATGGAAATTCCAACCATCTTCACTTTTAAATATATTTGAATGATTTAAAATTTAAAATTTTGCATTTTTATTTTTTCTATATTATTTTGCATTTTTAAATTTACTAATTTTAGATTTTCGTATTTATTTATGTATTTATTCATTACAGATTTATTCACTTTTAAAAAGATTTGAAAGATAAAATTTGAAATTTTATCTATTTTATATTTTATTATTCTGTATTTTATTTATTTTAGATTTTATTGCTGCATTTATTACTTATGTATAGATTTTGAGTTTTTACACTATAGGATTATTATAAAATGAATATGCGTTTTCAGGTTTTGTACCATAGGGTTATTAGGACGAGGTTCTGCACTGGCAACTAAGAATTATGTTGCATTTATGTTTCAATATGATGATCATATTGTAATATCGATAATTTTGTGTAGGTTTAATCATAATTTTGGTTATATTTTTTTTTTGGTGTGGTGAATGATGTAATCAAAATGTACATTGCACATCTTATTTATTTATTCATATTAAAGATATATTAATGTGTATATGAAATTCCAATTTTTAGTATTTAAAAGATACTTTAATTTACAATTTATATGGAATTCGCAGTATATATATGAAATTTATATTATTAAAAGATACATCAATGAATATATAGAAAAAAATTTGTACATATTAATTAATGTATATATAGGCTATCTTTTTACAAAAATATATCACTTCCCCTAAAATTAATATACAATTATATAGTTGCTAATCGCAAGAAAAAATATATTTTATAATTATTATATCTGTAACGCCCCAAAAATTTTAAACCAATTTTTTTGACGTCACTGCCGTGTTACCTCCCTTAAACTGTTGGCCAGTCAATTTATGTTTGATAACACGAAGCCTGGTAATCAGAAAATCCAAGACATCATAATATCAGAGTAACAGAGTAAGCAACAGAAACAAGTCCATCATATAATCATAACAACTCGGCTACAAGCCTCATACAGTACCTCACCTCGGTACTCACGTCTACTTGTCCAAAATATCAAGTACAAAGAGGAATAACAAATGATTGGTTCACAGACCAATTCCAATTCATAGTAATACTCAGAAATATCAGTCAAGTCACATAAAGATAACGTATGGTCTAATACAGCATATTAGTCAACAACATAATAATGCAGTCCTATTAGATCACTCAGTCCCAAACCCGTCACCATGATCATGCTCTGCGTCCTCCTCGGGAGTATCTATGGGATCAAGAATTTAGAGGTTAATTAACAGTCTATAATAGCATAATTAAATTAATAATTAAACATCACACCGTCCCATACCGGTGCTTCAACCACGTCATACACTGCGAAATAATAATAAGATGAATGATGGATGATGAGATGAATGGTATGACCTAAAGTGTCTATCTATCCTAAATGCAGCACATAAGTATGTCTAGCGCGCATCCTAATACCATGGCCGGCATTCTTCCCCATTAAGGCTCCACCTCACCTTAATGGTCGGAAGAGATACCTACAGTGCCCCCGCCGCGAGCACTACATGCATAAAGGGTCAAGTGGACTTACGGAGTGGCATCCCCAAGGATCGAACTACATCTAGCGGGTATTGGCCCAAAGCATCTCGCTCTCGAAAGCCTACATGCCCAGAACATAGTTCTCGAAAGCATAACAAAAAAATCATCACAATAAACATGCCCAGGATAATCAAATAATCAAGCTTGCCCAGTTAACACTCGAAAGCATAGACATGATATTTGTATCCTCGAAAGCATAAAGTCACAACTCATAATAATGTCGAACACATGCCCAATCTCATGACTCGGAAGCATAAATTGTATAATTCTCATAATCATAATTCACATGCCCAATCACTAGATTTGAAAGCATACTAAACTAATTCTCAAGTCCAACGACTAAGTTCAGCATTCGGGTCGCCAACCCCACATATCGGCTAGCATATTCCACGTGACTCACCGTCATTAAATTAGGAGAAACGCAAGATCCCATCCTAAGCTAAGGCATGGTAGATCTATCAAATCTGACATTAATAACCACGAAATGTGTTCCAACAATTCTTAAACATGTTATAACATTTTTGACGCTTAAAAACGAGTAAGAAATGATAAAATACGAAAGGGGAATGAAAAACGGAAGAAAACAGCAAATCGGGCCCGCATGTGACACCCCGGACTACAAATTCCAATTTTTGACTTTTTGAAGAGTCATTATCTCTGAAATCTAAGTAAGTGTTTAAAAAAAAAAATTTTAAAAATAATTATACTTTAAGCTGTCATGGTGGAAGCCTTAGGTTTCACAACGGAGATGGTCAGGTCTCAGGTGGGTTCTCAAGCGGGTTCTCAGGTGGTGAGGGAGGCTTCACCGGTTAGAGCCTCGGAGGGTGATGCTAGAGTGGGGCAAGATGGTAAACGGGAGAATCTGGCGAGGGGTAGCAGTGGGGGTAGAGGTGGGATATGGCGAGATAAGGGGAGGGTTCCAATATGGGATATCCAGAAGCGACGTTCAACAATGTTTGGTGTATACGTCGGGCATATTCCGCTCGAGATGGGGAATAGGGATGTATTCTCACTGCTGGACAAAATTGCTAAAGTACGGGACTGGTTCTTTCCGGCGAGGAAGTGGCCGGATAAGGGGTTCAAGTTCGGATTCTTTAGGTTCCGCCTGAGAAAAGAAGCTGAGTTGATTATACAGGAGATGAACGGGAAAAAGCTGAGGGGTTACACTTTGAGAGCTGACTGGGCGGTTCCCAGCACCAAAGGAAGAAAAGGTGGTATGCCTTTTAACCGCATTCAAAGAGGTGCTAGGGTTTTAGATGGTAATGAGGGTAGGCCATTCAGTAGGTTAGCCGGGTATGGCGCTTGGAGGGATGATCGTACGTATGCAGAGGTAATTAGTGGCGGCCGGAGCAGGCCGCTGATAGGGGGTGGTGATAATGAGAAGGGTGTGATCAAGATCCCGGAGGTGCATGGGGATTTTGATAGGTTTAGCCGAGCTGCGGTGGTGGGGCTTAAGTCGTTGGAGATGCTGGTGGGGTTTCAGGACTGGCTCAGTAAGGAAAGGTGTAACTTTGAAGAGGTGATCTATGGAGGGGGCTTCATGGTTATTGTTGTGTTTAGTAGCAGGGGGGAAAGGGATGCATTCCTTTTGATGGGTGGAGACCATAAGTTCGTTCAATGGAAAAGGGAATGGACTAAGGAATGGAACGTTAGTAAGCACTTCGCTTGGGCATACTTGTATGGTCTGCCTATCATGTCATGGAGTGAAGAGAATTTCCAGAGCATTGTTCACGGATGGGGTTCAATCGTTTCCATTGATCGAATGACAAAAGAAAAGAGAAGAGTTGATCGAGCTCGTGTCCTAGTTTCTTTGCATGGTGATGCAATTATCCCAACTGTGATGAGAGTGCAGGTCGGGGACATTACAGCGAAAGTTAGGGTTGCGGTGTGTTTCAATGAAAATATAGTTGTGGAGGATGAATGCGATGATCGGAGACCGGTAACGGAGATGCGGAGTCCCCGGCAGAATATCGACGATGAGCTGACGGTGGAGGAGGATGGCGACAAGTCCCGGAGTCACGAATGTGGGGAAGGGGAAGGGTTGCCTGGGGACGTGCGCGATGGGGAGCTGGGTTTAACAAACTTGTCAGAATCGAATCCACTAAGTGTAAAAGGCTACGGGGATTTACATCTCCAAGACTGTGGGGGGCGTGCTGGCAGCAGAGAGTCGGCGGGGGCAAGCTGGATGGGGTTAGAAGCTACTAATGAGGAGGGGGGGGCTGGTGTTGGTCTGAAGGCATCTGGGCCAATTGTGTTGGGCTTGGAGGACCCTACTACTGAGGGTGGGATTAATTCTATGGCCCATGGTAACGGATGCTGGGTCAATGCGGATGGGATGTTGGGCTCGGTAAGAGGATTGGGTTGTGCTTCGGTTGGTGGGCTTGAGCAGATTGGTGGGCAAAGTCGGCCAATAAATGGCCCGGCAAATGATAATACAACTGTATCTCTAGGGAGAGAGGGGGACGCAGGGCAAAGCGTCGCTACCGGGGTTGGGGTGAGGGAGTTGTCGGGGGGGTTAATCCTTTTAGTGGTGAATCGACGGTTAGAAGGGAGGAAGGTTCGGTGGATGAGGTTGATATAGGTTTTTATTCGGGTCATAAGGTTGCTGAGGGTGAGGAAGGTGTTAATTCGGGTGGTTTAGAGAGACCGCTGCCGGACCGAATTGATAATAGAGACTGCGTTCAGTTGGGAGACAGGGAGGATGAATTTCGGGCAATAGAGGACGCTTTGGTTGAAGTTCGGAAATGGAGGGGCGGTATGTATAAGAAAGGAAAGAAGAAAGGTTGCTTGACTGGTAAAATGGGGCGTCTCCGTGGTGGCAAAGGCTCAGTGGGGAATGGTCTCTGTGGAGGAACGAGGGGTCAGTCGGTGGAGGTTGGGGCTGAGGAGAGTTTCGCTAGGTTGCAGTTCACAACTATTAGGTCGGGGGAGGGGGTGAAACTGGTTGATCGAGCAGAAGTGGATGAGATTCTCCACTTGGCAGAGGTTTTGGGGTTGAGAGGATTAGTGGATAAAGGGAAGGTTTTGGAAAGTATTTGGGGAGAGCTGATTAAGGGGCTATAGGAGATATTGGATCCTTGTGGTATATTCTGTTATTAATGCGATTCATTACTTGCAATTTACGGGGTCTTAACGGGGGCGTTAGACGTAGGGCGATTTCGAGGTTGTGTAAGAAGCTAAAACCAGTCGTGGTGGGGTTTCAGGAGACAAAGATGGAGGTGATGAAAGAGAGTTTAGTATATAGGATTTGGGGTTCTCGGGGGTGTGGCTTTTGTAGTCAGGCTGCGATTGGTAGTGCTGGGGGGATCCTTGTAGCTTGGGATTTAGATGTATGTGCTTTCCAGGTGGCTGATAGAGAGCACAACTTTATATGGGTGACTGGGAACATCAGAGGTGTTAATGTACCGGTGAATATGGTATGTATCCACGCTCCTAATATTAGACAGGAACGGGCTGATTTCTGGGACAGGTTGAGGTTGAAGTGCAATTCAAACAATGGCGAATTGTGGTGCTTCTTCGGGGATTTTAATGCCGTGATGTGTGTAGGGGAGCGGGTGGGTGATAGTGTAGACACGGGATCTATGAGGGATTTCCGGGATTTCATTCAGGGAATGGGATTGGTGGACATTCCCATGGGTGATGGACATTTTACATGGTTTGGGAGAGGGGGTAGAGCCTGTAGTAGATTAGACAGATTTTTGATCTCCCCGGGGTGGTTGTGTCTCGAGGGTGATATTTTACAAAGGCGATGTGATTCGGTTTTATCGGATCATTACCCGGTTAGTTTGGATTTCGGGGATAAACGATGGGGTCCTAAGCCTTTTAGGTTTTTCAACTATTGGATGGATGTTAAGGGTTTTGATGATTTGGTCAGGGAAGAGTGGGGGAATGGAGGTTCTATCAGGGGGTGTCGGCTGGCTGGAAAGCTGAAGGCTCTTAAGTCTCGTATTAGGAATTGGGAAGGGTATAGTGCGTCGGAATTAGATAAGAAAATTGAGGCTTTGCAAGCTGAAATCGGGGTGCTGGAGGAAGGGTTCCAGGGAGCTGAGGATGGGGATGAGCTGAGGGTGTCTTGGATTGAAAAGAAAGCTGAATTGAAACGCGCATTACTGGCTGAGGAACGCAGGTGGTGGCAGAAGTCGCGCATCAGGTGGTTGAAAGAGGGGGACCTGAATACTCGATTTTTCCATGTGGTTACATCTATCAATAGGAAAAGGGGGTACATTGGGTCTCTTAACGTTGATGGCAGAATTGTAGATGATCCCAGGGAGGTGAAAGGAGAGGTGTTTAATTTTTTTAAGAGATGTTTCGAGCAGCAGCGGCAGGATGTGTATGATGTCAGTGGAGTAGGCTTGGCAGTGGTCGGGGATTCAGATAATCAATGGTTAGTTCGTAGCTTTTCTGAGGAAGAGATCAAGAGTGGCATTTGGAGTTGTGATGGGGACAGAGCACCGGGCCCCGATGGGTTTAATATTGGCTTTTTCAAGAAGTATTGGGGTATCATCAAGGAGGATGTTTTGGATGTCTTTATCAGCTTTGAACAGACAGGGAAATTGCCGAGGGGAGTCGGGAGTTCATTTATTAGGCTTATCCCCAAAGTCGAGAATCCTACCCAATTAGGGGAATACAGACCGATTTCTTTGGTGGGAAGCATCTACAAGATAGTGGCCAAAGTGTTGGCAAAGAGATTAAAGGAGATTTTGGACAAGTTAATCGGGCCGTCCCAAATGGCATTTGTGAAGGGAAGGCAGATATTAGATGGGGTGTTGGTGGCATCTGAGGTGATTCACTCTA
Organism: Hygrophila difformis; assembly: GCA_030278955.1. NCBI lineage: Eukaryota > Viridiplantae > Streptophyta > Magnoliopsida > Lamiales > Acanthaceae > Hygrophila > Hygrophila difformis. The sequence goes on from JAOANR010000001.1 coordinate 14,080,326, forward strand.
CTAAGAAGGCGGGGCGTAAAGGCTTTGTAGTGAAATTGGATTTTGCGAAGGCGTATGATAACGTGTCGTGGGAGGCGATCATAAGGGTTCTAAACGCAATGAATTTCAATGCAGTGTGGATTGAGTGGATGCGGGAATGCATCTCTTCAGCTTCTGCGGCGGTGATTGTTAATGGGTCTCCTACAGAATTTTTCGAGATGCATAAAGGGGTTAGACAAGGAGATCCCCTATCTCCATACTTATTTATCTTGGTAGCAGAGGTGTTACACAGAATGGTGGAAAAGGCCAAGGAAGCTGGATTGTTTAGGGGGCTGCTAGTGGATGACCGTGAGTTGAGGATATCACACCTACAATATGCCGACGATACGGTAATATTTTGTGAAGGCAATATCTCACAAGTTGTCTTGATTAAAAGGATCATGATCTGTCTATCTCTAGCTACTGGTTTAAGGATCAATTATGGAAAAAGTTGCATTTATGGAGTTAACTGCCAACAGCATGAGGTTAGGGCGGCAGCGGATGTGTTGGGGTGCGGGGTTGGAGAGTGGCCGATGACATATCTGGGTATACCTATTGGGGGTCGCAGTAATGGGGTGGCTTTGTGGAAACCCATTCTGGATAAAGTAGAGAAGCGCTTGGATGGATGGAAAGGGAGGGTGTTATCACAAGCCGGTAGATTGTGTTTGATTAGATCGGTTCTTAATAGCTTACCTACCTATTTTCTCTCAATATTTAAAGTTCCCCGGGCGGTGGCCGACCGTATTGAAAGGATTAAGAGGAGATTCTTTTGGAACGAATGGGATGGAGGTAGAAAATTACATTCGGTTGGTTGGAGCGTTATCTGTGCACATCAGGGAAATGGTGGTTTGAATGTTTGGGATGTCATGAGGCTCAATGCGGCGTTACTATTAAAGTGGAGATGGAGGTTCGGGGTTGGGAATGATTTATGGAAAACTGTGGTTGACGCTAAGTATTATAATGGGTGCTCACCTTTGATTCCGGATCCGAAAGCTGGCTGTTCTACATGGGGGCAGATCTGTAGATCATAGGAGTGCCCCTTAATTTCGGATCAAGCAAATGGGTTCTTCGTTCAAGTGGGGAATGGGGCTCGTACACGTTTCTGGTTGGATAAATGGGCAGGGGGTGATCACAGCCTAAATACTCTCTTTCCAAGACTTTTCGCCCTTGCAGACAACAAACAGAGTTTCATTTCGGAGTGTGGACGGTGGAACGGGTTTGTATGGGAGTGGCACATGAGTTGGAGAAGATCTCTGTTCGACTGGGAAATTGGTGTATGGAATTCTATGTTACAGGTCATTAATCGGTACAATCTTAACATGTTCATGGAGGATCGAGTTAGATGGTCTAAGGAGAGCAGTGGCTGTTTCTCCACTGCTGCTTGTTGGCTTCGAGAGGGCAGGGAGGATACGGGAGGTAGAGGATGGTTGTGGAGGGTATTATGGAAGATCAATGGACCCACGAAGGCTAAGCTTCTTGCATGGAAACTTATTCATGGGGTACTACCTGTTCGCGAGGCTCTTTGCAGAAGAGGTATTATTCAACCTGCAGGATCGAATTGCCCATGCTGCGACAGTACGATGGAGACGATCAATCACTTATTTTGCCACTGTCCCAGGGTTTATCCGATATGGTATAAAGGTATGGCGTGGTTCGGGTTTAAGTGGGCAATGCCCGGGGATGCTGCTGGATTAGTGGAGGGGTGGATCGGTGCTTGTCCTAATGCAGGTTATAGGAAGGCATGGTTGATGTTGGGGTTGGCTATTATATGGAGCATTTGGAGGCACAGGAATGCGGCTATTTTTAAGGGCATAAGCTTCAACACCAATTGTGTTATTGAGGAAGCGAGGTGGAGAATTAATATATGGTGGATGGCAGCGGAGGGTGGTTCTCAGGCAGATTTGGCTGGAATTAATTCTAGTGGTCCTGGGTGCCTGATCCATAGGGTGAGTAAGTGTAATCATACGCCTCGAAGGGGGCTGGTTTGGGAAAGACCTAAGAAGGGATGGTGGAAAATTAACACGGATGGGTCGTCTCTCGGGAATCCGGGGCAGGCAGGGGTGGGTTGTGTGATTAGGGACGATGATGGTGAAGTAATCTTTATATTGGCTGATCACATCGGGGTCACTGACTCCACAGAAGCTGAGGTCACGGCCATAAACCGCGTGTGCTTGGCAATTATCCGGGACCAAGGTTTTCCACTTCCCAAAATATTGTTCGAATGCGACTCCTCCAACGTGGTGGGATGGATGCAACAACCTGGGAGCATCCCTTGGCGGTTCTACCATCTCCTTGGTCCTGTGGTGACACTTATGAGTTGGGGAGGAGATGTGAGATTTACTCATATCCTTAGAGAAAGGAACAATTTAGCGGATTTGTGGGCGCGTCGCGGTGCCAAAGGGGAAGCAAAAATGGAGAAGTGGTTCTGAAGTGTGCTGTTCATTTACTTATGCTTCCTCACTTCTCTTTTCTTTTTTTTCTTGAGGAGTGGTGCATATGTCTATACTTCTGTGGTTTGTCTTAGCTCGGGTCAGGAGGGGGGTATTGGCTGTTAATCTTCCTGATGTGTCTGTTGAGTAGGGGGTGCTGAGGTTAAGGGGGGGTGGCGGAGGAGTAGAATGGCTGGGCAAGAGAGGGCGCTATGGGCAAATGGTATATGGAAGGGTGGTTCTTGCTCGCTAAGTTTAATAATTGTGGGTGCTGAAGGTGACTAATATGGAGGAATGGGTATTAAATGTTGCCTGCAAGGGTGGCCGGGTTGGTTTGATTTGGATTTGGGATAATATGATAGGTGTTAAAAAAAAAAAAAAAAAAAAATTTCATAGATATATTTATATATACTCAGAGTAATATTATATACTATTACTTATGAAAAAAAAAAAAAAAAAAAAAAGAAAAAAAAAAAGAAAAAAAAAAGAAAAAAAAAAGAAAAAAAAAAAAAAAAGAAGAGAAAAAATATATTACACATGTATGTAGGTATGATACTGCTGCAGAATGGATCCAACGGGAATGGAGATTGGGGTTTGGAGGTCAATGAAGATGTTGCTGGATACTGTTGTCGATGCCGCATATTGGTCCAGGAGATTCAAAAATACAATGAAGCCTTGGCTCCAAATGGATTACAGAGATGGATTCATTTATCAAAATTGAGGATGCAATGTTGTGGATATCTGAGCCAGCCGCGATGCAAAATGGGTGAGATCTAAGCTAAAGTTTCTATTGGATAAATGCATTAGTACATATGTGATGATCATGATGTTAGTTTGAGCTTGCTTTATCACACTCGGCCTAATTGCATTTATTCAAGTCAGTGTTCGATGAGAAAAGGGCATTAGGTTTTAATCCCGTAGGCCTGTTTCTTCCCCCACCCATTTCTCTTTTTCCTCGTGAGCCACATTTCTAATGTCAGGGTACCCCATAAACAGTCTGAGTCTGGTTGCTGTTGCTTCCCAGCTGCTTTGCACCAAAGTGCACCAAATTCTTGGGCGATTTTGGATTGGTAAATGTGAGGGGATAAGTTGAGATGCTGGAGTGGGGGTAATTAATTGGTTTGGGTAGGATTGGTGAGCTGAGTATATTGTTGGAATGGTGCCCCTTGTGATTTCGGAATCAACACCAGGGGTCATCATGTTGATCGTTATATTTAAGAGGTTGAGGCAGAGAGAAACCAAAAAAAAAAAAAAAAAAAAGAAAGAGTAAAAAAAAAAAAAAAACAGAAAAAAATAGAATCATTTCACGAAAAAAAAAAATAGTAGAAGGAAAAATACGGAATAGAATTTGAGAGCCAGTTTGGTTGTTAACTGGCTGAGAGCACTCCGATTCTCTAGGAGGGTTTGGGGTATTGTCCTCTGTGAGTGTTTTTTTATCTGAGATGAATATGGATCGCTTGGTGCTTATTTTACTGCGCTTTTTAAAGTTGTCATACTTGGGATTCCTTGGTTCGCTCCGTCTCTTCTATGTCCTTTGGATTCGTTGCACTGATTTGAATATTTATGCAAGGCAGTCGTGATGTTATTGTAAGCTCACAGGACTGTCATTTTGTTCATCACTAGAGAATCGCTCCGCCTTCTTGGGCGATACTGGCTTGCAATGTATGGATGTTTTTCTGCCTGGGAATAATTCTGTCATGCTAGCGCGGCTATCACGGGACGCATTTCTGGCTGGACTCAAGACGTAAACTCAATTCAGAACAATGGATGAGTAATTATTAGTGTAATAGTGTAGGTTTGGAACCTGTCTGGTTGCTTGGTGTTTATTGATTGATGCCTGCCGCACTAGCTCTGAACAAATTGGTGGGTGCTTGGATAGACTATGTAATGGATGTGGACAGGTCATGCTTGACTTTGGTGTGGAAATAAAATCCATCTTCTCTAAAAAAAAAATTATCTCTGAAATCTGAATGCATATTTGAAATCCTCGTTTCGAGTAGGGTCAGATTCATATATGGTTTGCGAAAATCGGATTAGAAACGAGTAAGTTAGAGCCGATTCAAGTTTGTGAGTTTTTGGGTGCGCAGGTGGCGCCAATTGTGGCGCTTAAGCCTATTTCTAGGCGCCACACAGGCAATGTGGCGCCTGTACTGAAGGCTCTGTGGTCCAGGGCGCCGAAGTAGCGCTCCAGGCACAGGGGCAGAATCCACGATTTTCACCCCTTTCTTCCAATTTTCCCCCACTTTGAGCTAAATCCTACTCTTTCCTTGTTTTGGAGTCCCCAAGCCTTCAACCTCAGCTTCCAAGCTTCTCCAAACACCAAAGCAAGCTACATTACAAGATTTGGCCACAAAATCAACAAGAATCCACCAAACAAGGGCATCTATCAACATGCACCCAAAAATGAGCTACAACTCTAAATTAATCTCAATAAGAACAAGCCAAGGGACTGACCTTAGCTCCCCCAACACCAATGTAGCTCCCAAACAAGGAATCAAGCTCTAATTTGCACAAAACTACAAAAATCCATCCAAAAACCTTCATTCCCGTCACCACCAACAACAACCATCAAACCCACTTCAAAACTCATCAAAAACAAGTTGTAAGGTGTGGAAATCACTTACCAAGACATATACAAGCAATCCCCTAGCTAGATTTGAGCTCAAACTTGCTCAATCTCTCACAAGAACTCCATTTCTTCTCTTGTCTCCTCAAAAACGGGAATAAGCCGTAGTCTCCATTGTGAAATCTGAAAAATGGACTAAGGGGGCTGATTTGGGGATTATAAGGGATGTGGGTCAACCCGGTTTGGAGGATGGGTCGGGTCGGAAGGTGGGTTAATGGGTTACACCACTTGTATTGACCACATTGCACACATTTGAGCACTTGAGCTCTTATTCTTTTGTGGGTTTGAACCCACTTATTCTTCCATTTTGTTAAAATCATACCTACAAAATATCCATATAGTAAATCCTTTATTAATTAACCACAATTAATTAAATTAATCACGTGTTAATTAAATCGGGGTGTTACAATATCATTCTAATTGTATATAAATATATACTAAATAGTATATATATAAATTATATATGATAGAAAATTTGCAATAAAATGGATACTTGATGTAGGTGATGGTAAGGCCGGTATTGATTTTGAAAATCTATAATCAGATGTGACATTTTTGTATGATATTCTTATAAATTATACGGGTGATCCTATAGCGACAATTTTTAAGAGTACATATACAAATATAAACTGCACAACTTCAAATTTAGACATTTTTAAGGATAGTACTATATTAGCCAATACCAATGAGATTTTCAGAAATGGAATTTTTGTGAGGGAATTTTTCATATTATACTTAATACTTATATTTAAATTTTGTTTTATTTTAATAAATTTCAAATCAAATAAAAATATTATTTTAATAAATTTCAAATCAAATAAAAATATTATTTTAATAATTATTTTTATTGATTTTTAGGTTTGTACTGGATAAGCCACATAAGCTAAAGAAAATGGTATAATATGATTTCTTAGAGGGTGTTTGTTTGTGTGTTTGGGACAGATTGTCTGATTATTGCGTTTGCAAAACACAAATAATCAGTTAATCATGTTTGTGTACTAATTTTCATAATTTATTATTTGCGTTTTAAGGGAATGAAAAACTATTTTCTTGCAGCTAAATTTTGGTGCTGCAAGAAAATTGCGTTTAGGCAAAAATAGATTTTACTATATTGTTGCATTTGGGGTAATGAAATACGCAAATCCAAATACTTTTTAATGATTATATGATTATTGCGATTTGAAACAGCATAAACTTATCCAAACACTTAATTTTCTACAGCACGTTTTGTTACAACAATGATTTGATTATCCGTTTTCTAAACGTTGCAGCACTTTTTAAAACGCACATTCAAACAGCATCTTAGTTAGTTTTACAAATAGTTAAATTATATTATTATATACATCCTCTTTCAAATAGATATAAAATCATTACATATTTTTCATTACTCGAAATATAATCGAAAGATTGACGAGCCAAATATGCGAGAGAGAGAGAAAGAATTGACAGTAATTTTCATTAGTGTCCACAGGTGGGAGCACTTTTTGAATGGAATCTTGCTCGCTTTAGGTGAGAACTCAAGCCATTATACTTTTATTATTTTATGCAATATAAGTACATATATTATATAAAATACTCCCTCTGTCTCATTTAAGATGTCTTGTTTTATTTCTGCACACAATCCAATGCACTTTTTCAATCGTTAATATCTCAAAATATATACAACTAAAAATTATGTAAAATATATATTATAAAACTACATGATTATACGATTCTAACAAGATCCAACTCGACTATTTTTTCTCAAACATATACTTGAAATAATATTGAGTCAAAGTTAAATAATGAACAGTGCCAAAAAGTCAAACCAGACATCTTGTCTGGGACAGAGGGAGTATATAATTATGCCCGTCGAGTCTCGACGGGTTATTTACTAGTTATTTTTCTAATTTAAGCATCATTTTGTGCAATCAACCTGTTTAAATTGTCTACATGGAAAAATAGGAAGGTTTTCAAGTTTCAACACAGTGGGGCCAACCCAAACGACAATCAATACAAGTGAAATGATTACACTTTTAATTAATAGTACTAGATTTTTTCGCCCGCTGCGCACGGGCAGTGGCGCAACTATATGGAGGCTTGGGGGGCTGCCCCCGAGTTCGAAATTTGTCTATTAATTTTTATATAGTTGTCTTTGTTTTAGCTATATTAGAAATTCTTTTCATATAATTTCGCCCCTTCAAACTCAAACATTGGCATTAATATTTTATACAGTCGTATAAATGTAATTATATTAGAAATCATTTTTCAGTAATTTACGGGGAAGAAGAGGAAAAAGAATGCAACATGTTTCTTTGTTAGTGAGCTTTTTTAATATAGGGTTATATATTCTTTAAATTAAAGATATAGGCTCATGTAGACTTAGATAAAGAGAGTGACATAATTAGCAATCCAAGAAAATGAAAAATAGTTGATAGTTATTCTATGGAAATTAAAGATGAAATAAAGCAAAGTTATTTAGTCGCATCCTCGCCCCCCTGCCCTAGACACTATGCGTCTGCCGCTGCGCGTAATGTTAAACTTATATGCTCACCGGTATTGAACTTATATGAGTTTGTCAAATGAAAATATAATTTCTTTTGGATTACATGAGGTTATGGATGGGAATAGACCATGCTACCCGACATGGGCCTATGGCCTAGTCTACCGAAGACCATGTCAGGCCAAACTTTTTTTTATAAATAGGCTAGGCTTATGCTTTTTTGAAAGCCTAATTAGCTACATAGGTCCAGACCAAACTTTATATAAAAAAATCTATTAGGCCTACCAGGTCGGCATAGTTATCATTATTTTTTTAGGTGAATACCAGGGTATCACAGGTCTCATTGGAACCAAGACTAATCCCTCGAAAATCGGATGAGCGTTAGTTATCATTATTATTAGTAAGTTTATGTTTATTGCATATAAATATATGGTATCATTGTTGTTATTTTTGTGAAATAATTATTAGTTTGATTTTATATAGGTTGTTAAAATATTTATAAGTCTTTTATTCGTATATAAATAGTCATGGATAGACTTACCCAAGTGCACAAATTTATGTCTTCCAACATTATGATTACATCCGGATATATAAAATAATTTAAAGTTATTTTTAAAATAGGCTTAATCAGACTTTTAAAAGGCCTAAAAGCTGGCCTATTTAATTTTAATAGGCCATGTTAGGCTTATAAGATGGATCTATCTCGTGCCTTAAAAAATCGACATAGGCTTAGGCCGTTCAAACTTAACTCTAGCATGGCCTACAGCCTAGCTATTCCCACCCCTACATGAGGTTTAAAGTCTTTTCTTTAAATGGTGATAAGAATACATGCAACAAAATTTAAAAGAGAAATAAATGAAAGAAATAAGATAGAAAAAATTAAAACCCCCAACCAGGTGGACATAATATAAAGTAGATTGCTTTTACCATTGAAAAACTAAATATATATATATATAGTTGTGCTTTTATATGTAACATAATAAGAGCAATTGAAAAAAAAAATACCCTTAAACTATTCAAAATTCACCAACAGCAGTTGGATTGAGTGGATTGGAGTTCTAGTTGCTTAAGTAAGGTCTCGGGTTCGAACATTGTATATGCTAAAAAATGCATTGGAAGTAGTGTTGTTAATTGTCCATGCAGATTCTCGATGGATTAGTTTTGGGTCCAATGTGGTCTGGGGATACCCGGTTACTCACCAAAAATATTCGAATAAATTATATGTTTGCATTATTAAGGTTCTAAAAATATCATTTTACTCCCTAATATGTTGTCCCTTTTGACTATTATCCCTAAAATTTTTAAAGAATATTATCTATACTTTTTTGTTATCTTTTCATTTTTTAAGGGGAAAAAACAATTTCCAAAAGATATACCCCAATTAAAAAAAATTCTAAAATAAGTATTTAAACTAATTTTTCGGCAAAAACAGTCCCCAACTTTATAATATTAGAAAAAATAATTAATTTTTCCCCATTTCCCTTAGAAATATCATTTAACACTCATCAACTTTTCAAAATTTTTATTTTTGCCCTATTATTTTTAGAAATATAGATGTTGAGGTGTCATCATGAGAACCATAAATATATCAATATTAATTTACAGATGAAATCTTAGAAAGATATCTTTTAAGAAGATTTAAAATGATTAAATTTAATTCAAAATTAATTATATAGACACGTGGCAGCATTTGGTATTTTTGAGAGGATGACGTGGCGTTTATAAGGTGTCATCATAGGTACCGTAGATATGTTTATGATGTTTTCTAATAATTTACAAATGTACCCATGAGTTGATATTTTTAAAAAAAATCTAAGATTGAAATATTAGATTTAATAAGGGCAATACAGTCTGAACATGCCAAAAAATATTCAGGATTTATTATATAAATTAATTTTTTTATTTATTCTATTGATTGAGGATAATATTTTAGAATCATATTTACATTATATATTTGAAAATATAACATATTCAATTAAAGGATTTATAATATATTGGTTTTACTAAATTTGTCATAAACATCAAATATATTATAATTTGTTTCCAATTTATATCTTTGTAAAATATATGAAAAGATTTCTCAAGATTTTCATATACTAATAAATAGATTTAGTATCTAAATAAAGGATTTAAAAGGTTGATGACGTGGCAAGGAGGATGATTATGCGCTGAGGTGTGAATGACTGTATTTTTTTGTATGATTAATCAGCGCCTACGTGGAAACCTAGGGCATAATTACTTTTTAACCCTTAAAATTTAAAAAGGATGAAGTATATTTAATAAGGACAATACAGTCTGAACATGCCAAAAAGTTTTCAGGATTTATTATATAGATATATAGATTTATGATCTAAATATAATATAAAAAGTTGATGACATGGCACAAATAGAATTAATCAGCGCTGATGTGTATCTTCATGATTAATCAGCGATGACGTGGATTAATTAGGTTCGTTGATCTTAAAATAAGCATATAATGACTGATTAACCCCTTAAAATTAAGAAGGATACATTAAAATTAATAAGGGCAATAAAGTCTGCACAAGCAAAAAAGTATTCAGGATTTATTATATAGATTATAAGGATATTATATTAGTATGACTTATCCTGTACTGTGAATTTTTCGTGTCGATGCTGGATTAAAAGTTGGTGGCTGAAAAAATAAATTAGTAACAACCATTTTCATAAAAAATATATTCTTAAAAAAAATAGCACCCACTTTTTTTAGGAGCCTTTAATGAAGGGTTGAGAAAGGATTTGTGGGGACCCATGCCACACAAATTAAAATAGCACCCACTTAATAACTCATATGAAATTTTGTGTCAATAAAAAAAAATAGAAAAAAGAGGCCGCTAGAGCATTAGCTGGGTTTGAATGTGTATGTGGAAAAGAAATTCTCGAAATCATATGCGATTAAGGGCCCGTTTGGATTGACTTTTGAAAAAGCAGAAGTCATAGACAGGAGCAGAAATGAAAGCTAAAAGCAAAAGCAGATAACTTTTGTGTTTGAATGGAATATTTGAAATGCAACTTTTTTCAAAAGTGTGTTTTGATGTGTAAAAGTGAAAAGTGCTTTTAAAATGTGTAAATTACAACTGAGGATGTTTGTGAGTTAGAGGATCCGCTAGCGGATAGCGGATTCGGAAAGAGAACTGTGAGACAATCTACTCTTTGAATCTGCTATCTGCTAGCGGATCCGCTGACTCCCAAACATCCCAAGTATATATTTATAGTGTAATTTAAATAAATTAGTAGGGGCATTTATAATTCTGCACGCATTATTAGGTGTTTTTGGCTTCTGCTTTTCGGAGAAGCACCCATGGGCTACTTCTCCCAGAAGAATTTTTGCAGCTTTTCGAGGTACTTTTGCTTTTTTTTAAAAGCCAAAACAAACACTATTTTTCATCAAAAGTGCTTTTGCTAAAAGCAAAAACCAAAAACACCTAAAAAAAGTCATTCCAAACGCCCCTTAAGTTCTGATAAATATATAAATAAATATGTTTATTGGATTCAAGTATTTGGATTGGAAGAATAGAGTTCAAATTAGCCAATTTTAAGGGTTATTTTAAATTCATGATAATTACTCCCTCTTTTCCATTAGTATTGTCTCAAAATTTTTGGACACGCAATCCAATGTATTTTTTTAACCGTTAATATCTTAAAATGTGTAAAAGTAAAAAAACTATGAAATATATATTCTAAACCTATATGAGAAAATAAATCCAACAAGATCTAAGAGCATGTTCTCCTGCACTTATTACTTATTCTTATTAAAATCAGACCAGATCAGATCAGACCATATCAAATCAGATCAGATTAGACCCATTCAGATCAGATCAGACCACACTATATATATTGATGTAATCAGATCAGATCAGATCAGACCAGATCCAATCAGATCAGACCAGAAACATTCAGATCAAACCAGATCTTATAAAATTCAGATCAGAACACCTTATTTCAGGCGAAGAGAACAGGGTAACTCGACTATATACTTTTATATATATATACTTCCTCTGTTTTTTTTATATCTGCTATGGACCCACAGTACACGCAGTCCAATTCACATTTTAAACTATTAATAACTCAAGTTCAGTACAAGTAAAAAATCTAAAAATTGGATATTTAAAAACTACTCGTCGAGACGAATCTAACAAGATCTCACTTGACTATATTTTAATTTGTAAAACTATGATAAAAATTTAGGTCAAAACGTGGGTGTAAATAGTAGACAAAACTCCAATGGAACAAATAAAGAAAAGCTGAGGAAGTATATAATTGCTATAAAAAAATTAAGTCAAACTTATATCATTTACCGTGTAAAAAATCCAAATGGGACAATACAAGGGGATGGAGGAAGTATTTATTAAATGAATGTGGTGAATTTCAAATCTACTCTTAGATCTGCTTATTAATTAATCCAAACATATACGGAGTTTGTTATACATCAGTAGTTCATTTCAAATTTATCTACATATAGTTACCGTTGTATATGTAGGGTTTTAGGATTGGATTGGATTAAGTATTTAGAATTGGTGTAAGATTTTAATATATTTGGTAATTTTTACTTTAAATACATATGAGTACGAATAGTACATTTTTTTTTTGGTGACAACGAATAATACATTTTGATTAAATGAGTTCGAAAATTTATAACATGAGTGTTAATGTTAAAAAAAACTTTGACACACATATTCGATCACTCAACAACCACTCTATTGTAATAAGTCAAATCAAAATATTAATGAAAAGTGGAGTAATAATAATGATACATAATAATAATAATAAAAAAATAGTAGTTATATGGGATACTCCAAATATTAAAGATGTTTAGCAAATGCAGTTTGACTTAAGTAGTATGGGCTCTGGCAGGTTAATCTAAAGTTTCGAGCTCGAGCATATGTGTATGTATAATTCTATTTTGAGAGATGCAATTCAATATCTACCAAATATTCGAGGGATTAGTCTTGTAGCCTCACCCGGTAATTTACAAAAATGATAATAAATAAATAAATAAATACTAAAGATATTTTACATATACATGTTTTCAGTTTTGAAATGTTTTTATACTAATTTGTAGCAATCATTTTCCTTTTAAATACTTAGTACTATTTTACCTATGTGTGCATTCTGGAATAATTATTTTGTCTTTGCTTTTTTGGTCCCTGCGATAGCGTGCATGAGTAGATGTCTATAAATTAAAGACACGACGTTGTGGTCAAAATGTTAACCGCACGACTCATTTCGGTAAATAAATAGAAAAATGAAATGGATGCAACGGTGGATCCAAAAAATTTTATGAGTGATATTACAAAAAGTAGAAATAATAGTTATAATTCAAAAAACATGAGAAAAACTAAGTTAGAATTGATGACTGTGGTATCACCATAAAAATTAAACGATGATTGCACCAAGCTAAATAGAACCACATATAAAACAAATTTAACTTAAAAAAGCAATTTTATTAATTTAAATAGTATCATGTGTCACTACATGAATATATGTAGATCCGCTGGACGTATAAAACATAATAACCATGGACTTATCTTTGTTACATTTATGGATTTAAAAATATTGTTGGATTAGTAAAGCCATGGTTGGTACATGTGAAATCGGTGACAACCACTCCTTGCCGCTAACTTCCCCACTACAATTTCTTTTTTCATTTCTCTGTTTTCTTTTTTTCTTTTTCTTTTTCTTTTTTTTTTGCGTAACAATATAGATATGCTAGGAAATAGATGCTAGGAGTTCATACCGCACACATTACAAAAGAGCATAGGGTATGGATAGGAACCGGGTCGGAAATCTAACCACCAATCTGAAAATTAGAAATCAAGGGATTTGACCACTTGACTAAATACTTATTCCATTTCTCACTACATCTTTACATTCACATTTTCATTTATTTATTTATTTGTTCTTTGTAATGCGATTGAGTATCAACTTTAGTGTTCGGAACATTGAGCTGACTAATCTGATTCGAAAGTGAATCATGGACTCAATGTGGATTCCCATTTTCTTTAAAAATATATTTGATAACTCAACTTATCACTTCTATTGAATTATAAGTATTTATTCATTACTTAGATTTCATAATCAATAAGAACAAGGACCGACAAGATGCTATTCACGTAGAGCAACATTTGTTGGAAAGTTCTTTGACTACAAATTTGTAACAGAACGTCACAATACTCTACTTGAAGAATGGACAGAATTCGGTTTGGGACAAGATTCAAATAAAATTAGGACAAAATATGATACACTATTTAGGCCTTGACCAGTTACAACTGCTTGGGTATTTTATATAAAAAGGATAATTTATCGTATGGGAAATTAAAATGAATTAAAATCCGCCTAAAAAGATGTAAAAAGTTGTCCTTTACACTCTGTAATAAGAACTAGACCTCCTAGTCATAACTATATAATACTCCATTTTTACCTTTTCTTTTATGGACAATAACCTTTTTTTCCTTGTTTTTCTTGGGATATTTTTTGCTCTTTTTGAATTTTCGGCTCTAATAATGACCAAATGATTGCAGCAAAGGCCGTGAAACACGGTTCCAAGTATTGAGCCAAATACAAAATTTTAGGAGATAATTACTGAAAATTAAATAAATAATGGGGATTAATGAAATTTAGTTTTACAGCTTAATTAAATATCCCAGGATGGGGATGATGATTTAGTCAGAGTGGTTAAGTCCCTACTTGACTTTTAATGGAAGGTTGGAGGTTCGATTCCCCACCGATTCTCTATTCTTTTTTTTATTCCCTTTTTAATTGTGTGGCATAGGTTTCTATCACTCATTTCCTAGTCTGTTTAAACTGTTCAGCCAAAAAAAAAAATCCCAAGATAAATTCTGTAAATAATTATTATACCGAAAGCTTTTTGCTAAATAAATTCAAAACTAATCATTGAACTACTTGATCGATAGCATGCACGTCCTATCCATTAATTATGTTAACAGTATTTGTCAAGACATGATTATCTATAAAGGTCAACACTCAACACCCTTCATAGAAAATATTGCTGTTTTCAACACTAAAATGATAAATATAAAAAAGTTATCGGATACTCGTATTATACAAGTATTTACCAAGTATAAATAGAAAAACAGAGGTTGAGACAATTTACTGAGTCTTTAAATTTTTTTAACCCCAAATTTTGGGATTTGAATTTCACTTGTCCCTTCTTCAGTATGAGAAACTCCCATTTTGAACCATTAAAATTCTGAATGACCATGGTCCTAAATTATAGAGTCCATCCATACCTCAAAATGTCACTCTCGACCCTATCATGTGGTTCACCTAAAAAATTCTGTATACCCACATATATAAAAATAATAAATTTTAAATTCCATAACAGTTTATTAAAATACTATAGAGAATAATGTCTGTAGAAATCATATAAGATCATGTGAAATAATATGAAGGGGAAATGAAAAGCAAAGACAAAAGCAAGAATGTCACGGGTTTTTTGTAATTTTGTAATAAGAGAAAGAGAATCTGATGAGGTTTGATTAAGGAATTGTCCCAAAGAGACACAGTAGAGAGGGGTGCAATCCGGATCCAAAATTTTTTTTCAGTGGTATCACAAAAATAATAAGAACTAAAAATTAAGAATGATAGTCAAGATACAAAAACTATTGAAAAAGACTATGTCATAATTGATTATAGTGGTATCACCATAAAAAATCAATCATTGCACAAAGCAAAATTAAGTTAAATCTAATTTTATTAATACTTAAAATAATAATTTTATCAATTTGAATGGTATCTCGTGCCACTGTTAGATTCAATGTGCATCCGCCCCTGGGTGCAATGCAATAGGAGTGACAAGATAGCATAGCATAACATCAAGCTTCAAGCCTACCCACATTGTAATAATTGCAGTACTACATCATATTATTCCCAATACATGCTTCATCACTGCATTCATTGTCACGTGCTGCTGCCCTTTCTGTGTGCCATCAAATTATTATTATTATTGTTATTATCATTACTATTACTATTATTCTTAGGCTGTTTATTACTATTATTAGTTTTGTTTTGTTTTGTAGAGTAGAGTCCAAATCTTGGAGAGGGACCCGACCTGTGGATGCATACATTCTTTTCTTTTAGCAAACTGGATCTCATTTTATGTGCAGGGAATATATGTTGAAGTCCACCTCTCTATTTGCTATAGTTAACCAAAAATCAACTTCACGACATGTTATATCACATTATTAATTTTTTTTTTGGAATTACCGGGTATCCTGAGGCCACATTGAACCCAAGACTAATCTCCCTCGAGGATCTGCATGGGCAATTAATGACGACTCTTCCAAAGCAGTTTTTTGCATATACAAGGCTCGAATCCGAAACCTCGCTTAAGCGACTAGAGCCCCAATCCACTCAAGCCAACTACTGTTGGTTATATCACATTATTATTAATTTATTACTATATATTAATACCTATATATACATAGCCATACATTATCTTCGTAAATTATACACCTTGCAAGGTATGTTTGTGAAAAGTTTTTAAAGATATATTATTTCTAGAATTGATAAATCATAAATATTACCATTATAGTTTTTTTTTTTTTTCTAGGACCGAAAATTTACGATCAAATTTGATCCTATCCTAATGTTAATGAGAACACAAAATATATATATATATATTTTTTCTGTTATTAAATAGATTGAGTCACATTATTATAAAGTGTTAAATAATTTATAAGATGCATGGTATATAGATCTTTGTAACATGGCTGACACAGTAATATTGTTGAATGGTTGCACCTCAGCAACTCTTAATATTCTTATGAAAACTCAATTTATATATTCTTAAAATCAAATAATACTTAAAAGATGGAGTAGAAAATTGTACTAGTATAGAAAATACTTAAAGACGGCATGAGCACACCTCTTTTACTATAGTTCAAAGACAGAAAATACAATATAAACTAAAACCTGTAACACCAAACGTTCCCACCTCCATCATTAGACTATCTTCCAATATCAATAAAAGAAACCTTTAGGTGCGTGGCCCCTTCACATGACAAAGAAAATAACAGAAAAATGCAATTACTATAATGAAAATCAGTGAAGGAAAAGTAAAGTAGCGGTAAAAAAAAATTCGTTAATGGGCAAATTAAAGACTTAAAGTCTACGAAATTTCGGAGGCCCCGAAAGATACTACCAATATACTACCTCCGCTATTTTTTATTTGCACGTTTTGACTTTTTATCACTGTTCATTGAGTATCTTTGACTCAATGTATAAGATAAAATATAGTCAATTGAGATCTTGTTGAATTCGTCTAATCGCATAGATTTAGAATATCAAATTTTCATAATTTTTACTTGTATTAAATTTGAGCTGATACGGATTAAAAATGTGCATTGAATTGCATGAAATATGAGTATGTTGCATTTATTTAGAAACGGAGGAAGTATAAAGAAAAACATCTAACTACTAATTTAAACCACAAGGTTAAAAAAAACCGAATGTGAATGCTTATTGGGATGTGGGAATGTGAATGTTGTACAGCTGCCTGCATATGCAGGCAGTATGAAGGGAGTTACTTTTTATGATGTTAAAAATTTGCGCAGAGTATGCTCAGTTTTGTGATGTCTAGTGGATTGTCTTATTTTGTAGGTAGGCATCACAAATTAAAAGTTAAACAACACAAAAAAAATATAAAACATCACATAACTGTGTTCTCCCATAAGAGCTGCATGTGCAGTTGCACCTAGGGTCTGCACGGTATCCCATCTGGCTTATTGGTATTCATTAATGTAATAGGGCTTTGAAATATTTTTCTCAATAATGATACCAATTAATTTACACATTTCATACAAATAGAAAGAGTTTTAAGTTTTACCTATCCACATCCTCAATCAAAATTAGAAGTAAACTTATTGTTAGGGTTTAAAAACTTAAAAACATCACATATTTCTTTTTTTAAATAAAAAACATTACATGGGAACACAAATGATGATATGAGCATTATTACCCCTAAAAATGATGGTGTGGGCACATAAAATGAAAAATTGCAATATCCCATTACTAAGGAGTGTGTAAAAGTAAAGCAAGAAGAGTTAGTTATTTACACTTATTTGCAACAGTAAAAAAAAGGCTATACTTTCGGCTATTTTGTACCTTCCAAATTAGTCAATTAAGGTAGGCAATAGAGACATATTCTTACATTGCCAAAATCCACATACTTATCCCACTCTGTCGTTGTATGTACTAAGTAGTACTAGCCAAAAACCATACCAATCATCTTTCAATAATAAGCATTACAAATTCTTGTAAAATTCTTTCAAGTTTTCACTATGAGGTCTTTGCAATTGCATGTCCCAAATTGCCAAAATAGTGCTCATAATCATCACATACCTGTAAAAGTCCCCCATCCCATTATTTCTTTCTTTACTTTTATTGAATAATAAAGAAAATTATAAAAGATGGAAAGAAAAGCAATCCTATTCTTTCACCCAACCCCCACAAATAGTGAATCATCCTGGGAACCCTGGACCTGGACCACAACTCCAGATAGTCCTTTGGTTGGTAATCATCATTTTTTGGATAAATCAAATAAGTACAGTTAGGGGTGGGAATAGGTCAGGCTACCCGACAGGGGCCTACGGCTTGACCTATTTTAGGTCTGGTTTGGCCTGACCTTTCTACCAAATAGGCCAGGCTCAAGTAAATTTATAGGCCTGTTTAACTAAATAGGCCTATTTAGCCTAGTAGGTCGGCCTGTTTAATTTTTTTATATTATTTTTTATAATTTATTAATAATATTATTTATTATTTATTTTATATTTAAATATATATTTTTTTATAAAATTTAAAAATTTATTAAATACGGTCTATAAAGGCTTAAAGCCTGCCCTATTTAGCCAAAAATGTCAGGCTTAGGCTTATAAACTAAGCTTATTAGATGTAATAGGCCAGGCCTAGGCCTTATGCCCTTACACAACTTAGATAGGCCTAGGCCGTACAAGGCAAGGCCTGGCCTGGCCTATTCCCACCCCTAAGTACAGTACACTTCTGGTGTCGGAGGCCAAGGACCATCCAAGATCAGGCTAATCCGGAAAAATGAGGCAAATTAATAATAATCCCATCTTTAACTAAAGTTTACACATAATTTAATCCTTAGCCTCTTAGTTATTTTCTTTTTCTCTACTTTTTTTTTTCCTTCTTTGCTTAGTTTTTTCGTTTCATTATGGGACCAGTTTCCTAAACATGATCACATCGTCCATTTTTTTTAAAAAATATTAAAACTCTAAATTATGAAATTCAATAGGTAGCCCCACAGTTAATTTGTAATTGTACAATTTAAAAAATGGCACTGTTTGCGTTGCGAGTACTTCTTGAAAGAAAATAATAAATCCACTTTGAATGGAATTATTTTTTTATCTTTTGTTTAAAATAAAATTTTCATTTTTTCAATAAAATTATTTTCGACAGTTGAATCACATAGATAAGCTAACAATTTAGTTTCTTGTACATAAAAACATTGTAACTTGTTTGAATAAACTTAAAATTATTATTAAAACCACAAATATTTTCAAACAAAAGTAAAAAATACTTTAAAAAAATCATTTAAATAGGAGCTGCATTTGTTAATTTTAGCTTGATATGAGTAATTTATCTATGAGGTCAACTTAAATCCTTAATAGAATGGATGGAGATTTTTGTTCCCTTCCTTTTTATTATTTTGCAATATTGTTATTATTTTTAAATTTAATGCATTGAAAAGTAACATCATTAACATATAGTTTGAACAATTTGATGTGTAGCATCATAAGAGAAACAAATATCACTTAGTCTTCATATTGAGTGAAAAAAATTCACCAGTCTCAAATTAGTCAATCTCATTCTTTAAAATAAACACACCTTAATAAAAGAAATTTTATACACGACCCACAACAAGAAAAAACGGATTTTCCGACCGAAAAATGCGGTCGGTAACCCCAAAATACGGGTCGTTTCGGGGGTTACCGACCGCATTACCGACCGAAAGTGTCGGTCGGCAAATTCTTGGTCCGAAATTTGCCGCCGACCAAAAAAAAAATGCCGTCGGGACCTGCCGACCGCATTACCGACCGCACGTTGGTCGGCAAATTTCCCGACCGAATTACCGACCGAACATGCGGTCGGTACTATCTAGTCCCAAAAGGTCTCGTATACGGTTACCGACCGAATTACCGACCGCAATTTGCGGTCGGTAATTCTCTTTTATGAAAAAAGAATGTGCTTAGGAGGGCTCGAACCCAATCCCTCATCCCCACCAACCTTCTCCCTCAACCAACCTGGCTAGCTATCCAATCGACGAATTATATCACTCCATGTGTCATATATTACAACACTCACAAATATATCTAAGAAGATGCTGAAGAGAGGGCTCGAACTCGGGTAAAATGGCCTTCCCCGCGCGCGCGTACCATTGGAACAGAATACATTTCATGTTATTGTCAGTAACTCTTTATATATAATATATATAATTTATATATATATATACATATAGAAATATTAATTTGTAAATTAAATAAATTGAAACAAAATCAAAAATTAAAATTATATTAATTAAAATTTAAAAAGAATTCATAAATTAAATCAAACAAATTTTTATAAATAATAAAAATCCCCAATAAAATAAAAATGAAATAGATATTTATTAAATTAAAATTAATTAATTACATTAAAATACAATTCAATAATTAAATTAAAAAATAAAATAAAAATAAAACAAATTAATTAAAAGAAAATTTTAAATTAAAATTAAAATAAATAATTATAAAAAGCTACTTAATTATCTTGATAAAAATTTAAAAATTAATTATATTCAAAAAATTCAATAAAACAAACAATAGAAATTCAAAAATAAAATAATGGGGAAAAATTTAGCGACCCCAAATTTCGGTCGGTAAATCGGTCGGTAACTGTGGTGATAGAATTTTCGGTCGGTAAGTCGGTCGCTAATCATAAAAAAATTAATAAAAATTAAAAAAATTGGGAAAAAACTGCCGACCGCATTTGCGGTCGGTAATTCGGTCGGTAATACCGACCAACTTTTTTGCGGTCGGTAATACGGTCGGCAAAGAACCGCCTAATGCAAAACGCGGCAAAATTGCCGACCGCGGATTGCGGTCGGTGATGCGGTCGGTAATGCCGACCGCATCATGTCGGTCGGGAATCCCGGTCGGTAATCCCGCAATTTCTTGTAGTGACCGAATTTATAATTAGTAGCAATTTTTTCCCTAATATAATGTTGTTAATAATGTCATTTTCTCAATTGAATTATATGTGCAAATGCACCCACATTGAATGTTAGCAATGCTTAACTAATCAATGCTAGCAAAATGATTAATTTGTTTGTTGTAAGTAATTGTATAATATCTATCTCCTCAAAGGCCAAGAATAAGTACACCATCAATAAAATAATTATCTCTAACAAGAACTGATGTTATACTTCTACATTATTATTAATTCTTTAACAAATATTTTGAATTATTATCAATATTTTGATAATAATTAGTATACTTTGTAAATTGTAATAAGAGTTTCTCTTCTTATTTTGATCCCACCATCACTACAAGAATTTTATATTCCAAAGACAGGAAATTTTTTGGTAAAAATTGGTCATTAAAGGGGTCAGTTTTAATGACCGAAATTTGTTAGCTACCAAATCCCCAATTTTTCTAGTAGTATGCAGACTATGTACCCCATTCCATTCCCCCGTCTTGCCTCTAATTTTTCTTTCTTGTGTTTTCATATTTCTAGAAAAAGTTAAGAATTAAAAGACATATAAAATTTGAAGCAGAACATCTCGATTCTCAATTCTCCCCCAGTTTTTCCTTTATTTCTTTTGATGATTTTTTATTTTTAATTATTGACATTCATGTATCAACAAAGGTGTGTGAAGCCCAAAATACATAAATTATAAAAAAGATAATGAGAAAGATAGGGAATTTTGGGAGAATCCAACCCTCGACTATAAGGTTGGAAATCAGAAACCACGACCTTTACCCCAAGTCCCCGTTCCTATTTCTTTTCATGACTCGACTTAGTAGTATAATTTAATTAAATTAAATAATTTTGATTTCCCTCCCCCTCAGTCTCCTCAACTTTATATCCTCATTTAATTTTGAAGATCCTTCCCCCAAACTATTATGCTCCCTAGCTTCTTGTTCCCAAAATAAATTTCATTTTCTCAAACCTAAGTTCCCTCTTCATCATCATCATCATCTAAAACAAACATGAAATCCATAGACTTATTCTGCGCCTCTCCGGCATCCACCGCCATATGCACCAGCCTCGACCACCGCGCCATCGTCCGCCCCCTCGACCGCCACCGCCTCGGTGGCGGCGTCACTCCCCGTGCCAGCAGGCCATACAGCAACAACCCCCCCTGCTCCTCCCAGCTCCCATTCGACCCTTCCAGGCCCTTCCGGAAGCCCGCCGCCTCCGCCAAACAGCCCGATCTCCCCCACCGGAAGAGCTCCGCCGATGCTGAAGACGTTTCCAGAAGAAGCCCGACGGGTTCCGCCCGGTACCTCCTCAGCGAAAAGCCTTTCTTCGACATTATACAGGACCCCGAACGTGGACTCGTTTCCGGGGAGGCCTACACGGTCAGGGAGCGGTACGGCGACCAGATTAAGCGCCTGAATCTGGACCGTTTTCAGGGCGGGTTCAGGTCCCTATCTGCTAATTCTGTCCGTGAATCTCCTGTCTACAATGGTCAGTCTCAGAAACACTACTCTTCTTCTGCTGCCAATTTAAGGGATCATCTCACCGCTCAGAAATCAGCCAAGCATCACCAGGTTTTCCTTTTCTTTCCATATATATATATATATATATTTTGTTTCAATAGTATAAATTTCTAATTAAAATCTCGTGTCATTTACATTTGCAAAATTGATGATCAGGTTGTCGAGCTACGCGTGTCAATCCATTGCAAGGGGTGTGAAGGGAAACTGAGAAAACACATATCCAGAATGGAAGGCAAGTACAGTAGTTGTAATTACAACAACTAATTTGTACTGCTACTGCAGTTTTGACAAAATTAAGGATTAGTTTTGAATTTTGCAGGAGTGACATCATTCAGCATAGATTTGGAAACAAAGAAAGTGATAGTAATTGGGGAAGTAACCCCTGTGGGAGTCCTGTCGAGCATTTCCAAAGTGAAGAATGCCCAGTTTTGGCCTTCACCTGCAACTTCGTCATCATCAACAACATCATCGTCACCCAGAGTCAGCTTTGCAAGATGATGAATTTATCCATCTTAGGGTTTATTTGTCACACTTCAAAATGTCATGCTCTTTTCTTTTCCTTTTTTTTTTTTTACTATTTATTTTACTTAAATAAATGAATGGGTTTCAGGGTTTGTGTGTGTTCGCCTAGCTAGTTAGTGCCTAGTGGTACTACTATTTGCATATTTTATGGGTTTATTTTTCATTACATATTGGAGTATAAATTTCAGGTTTGTGTTTGTGATGTTAAAAAAAAAAAAAAAAACTGGATGTGTATATAGCCTATAGGATGTTTAAATTAAATCTGTATGATTGTTGCGTTTTGTTTTAATTTTCTACCTCACTATAATTAAGAGACAATTGCAATATAAAAAGGGTTTGTTTGTAAGTGTCTCTCGTGCCTTCTGATAGCAATTTCTTGGGAAGAAAATCCCTTTTGTCCTTCCCAATTTCCTCTTTTCTTTGCTGCAACATAGTCTGGCATGTCTTCGTGTCTGTAATGATGGAGTTGGGGGGGATCCTGGGATCTCAGCACCTATATGATTCTTTCCCATTGATTGTGTGGATCCTGGGTGCATCTGGTTGTGGGGTTCCTGGACCACCTCTTCAGCCGGGTCTGTCTGAGGAAGTCCCCCTTGTTTTATTGCTTTCCAGATGGGACAAGTACGACAACCTCATCGCGGTTCTTGTGCATCCTTTGTCTAATTTTTTTTCACTGCCTGTTTGTTACAGAAATAAACTAAATGAGAATCATTTCAGAGTTCAGAATATACAATTAATATGCTTTCAATTTGCTACTTGACAATTTTGGTAAAACTTTTTTACATCTCAATTACAAGGGTATTGGCACGACAAGAAATATTCGTTGCTTAACGGATTTCGTTGTTGTAGTGCCATACATTAGTTCTTAATTATGCCACTTATTATTACAAAAATCTTGTTGCATTTTGCTAACCTCGTATTGTTCCATACAGATCTCAGTGACTATATTCATTGATTAATTACAACAATCTAAACAATAGAAGTATTAGTGTAATATTTTGGCATAAATTAAATATGCAGTTGTTTTGATGCAACAAATGATGTCTAGGACTAGGACCGTGATAAAACATTCTAACACATGATTCTACTGGTTGTATAGCATTTACTACAATACATGACTCCTTATCAGTCTTTGTCATAAGCTGTTGACTCTTCTTCATATATATAAATCGACACATCGATTACCTCCACTGAGAGAAAATCCACTTATTATTATTCCCTTCCTAGTTTCGTAATTCATCAAATATATTTATACACTATATACATATAGGAGGGACAACAGGCAACAGGCAACAGGCAATTGGCAATGCAATATGCATGCGTGGCCATAAAATTCCACCATTATTAGGTTAAGAAAGCAAAGATTAATCTTCCCAGCTTGAATTTTGAATACCTTTTCACTTTCGACTTTTATCATTGTTGAATGTAATATTGAACGACCATGGAGTGAGTGTACAAATGTCCACCAACGTGGTTATTGCAATTATTATACTGTCCACTCCAATTCTCCATTTTCCATTTTTCAGTTTCATCTTCAGCTTAAAACATTTCATCATTTCGCACCCTTGCTGCTTTTTTTTTTTTTTTTTTTTTTTTTTTTTCACTTTGCAATCATATTCTCGAGGACAGAGAACATTCCTTATTTATGAAGGTATTCATCATGGCTATGTACATTTTTCAAAAAAAAAAAAAAAAAGAAAAGAGAGAAAATATGTCAATCCTATTTTTAACAAAACCATAATTACTTCTAAGTTCTACTTAGGGATGAAAACGGGACGGATACGGGCGGATAGTACTCATCCCGTATCCTATTCCATATTTTTTTGTCGAATATGCAATCGGATACGAATAGGCCGGTTACAAATACGAATCCGAATATTTCGGGAAACGGATACGAGACGGATTCGGATTTTAACTCGGATAATCTTATAATTACTAAAATTAAATTTTTTTATAATTTTTTAATTGAAATCGGAATATAGTACTATGTAAGCTAAACTAAATTTTTTAATTTTCCAAGATCATTAGTTATTTCGTTCAAAACATCTAAATAACATCACTACAAGATGTTACATACTACAGTTTTGATGCAAAGAACCTAATGATGTAGTCGAGTTGATTGATATAATTTGATTTAATAAATTACATATGGCTTTCAAGCTTTTGATTATATTTATACATATAGTATTACTTATTTATTTTATAGTTAATATAATATATTATATTATACATATATAAATATATAAATTTTCGGATATTCGGATAGAAAATACGGATAATATCCGCATTATATTCGGATTTTTCGGATACGTACGGATATTTACAATCCATATCCTGTCTCGTATCCACCGGATATAAAAATTCGAATTCGGATTCGAATATAATCGAATACGGCGTCGGATAGGGTGGATCACTTTCACCCCTAGTTCTACTAATAATTTCCAAATAAAATGTTCGAAATGCGGGGCCTTTCAATGAGTTAATTTATGCACGAAATTAAAATTAAATTATTCCAGTATATATATAACCACTGTTTCTTACTTAAGTTATATTAAAAAATTTGATCATATTATAAATTATGTATAAAGAACAAAGGGAATGGTATAAAGGTGAATGCAAAAACTTAGCCATTGATGTATTCAAATGAAGTATTACAGAATGAAATTGGAATCGGTAAATGCAACATATTTACATATCTAATTGGTTATATATTATAATAGCTAGTATATTACCTTCGTTGTATATCTTAATTAGCTAGGATTGAAGCACGTACTGTTAGAGCATGGACGGATTTATATATAGTCGACCTAGTTTTCCTTAAATCTTTTTCTTTTTTTTCTTTGTCACTACTATCCCCATTTTTAATATGGCTTCTCTTAAGTTTTGGACTCTACTAAAAATATTTTCTGAATAAGTCACTACATTAGAGGATTGCCGCTGGAGTCTTCGTGTACACAGAAAGCTGTTGAGGTGGTAATGACTTCCATTTTTTTTTTTTTTTTTCTTTTTTTCAAAAGTAAAGTTACACTTCCAAACTTTTTCAAAAAGAACATAAATACTTTCCCATATTACTGGAGTGATACCACGAAAATTTTGATCTTATACAGACACGCACCATTCTATCTGCGAAACAATGAACAGATAGCAACCTAGACTTTAGTGGAGGGCAGTTTAGATTAGATACTAAAGGAGAATTTATTTTCATGGTACTACTAATTCAACAATCATGGTGTTATTTTTAACAATCCGAAAGACATTTTTTTTTGCTCATGAAAGAAAAGTTAATCATTTATCTGTATATTTCAACATTACATATCGCTTCATTCAACCGCTCTCTGGAAAACATATTTTCAACCATTAGTCCATTGTGGTTAAAGGGTGATGCTATCATTATTTATTTATTTATTATTTTTATTTTTTTAGCATCAGCCACCCTTGTCCACTAATTGGTTTTTTTTAGGCCCGTTCTCTAGTACTTATTTTCAAGATTTGTTACTTATTTTTATTAAAATCAGATCAGACCAGCTCAATAAAGAAAAATTAAGATCAGACTAGATTAAGAAAGAGCAGACCAGACCAGATCAGTTCAAATCATTACACTAATATAACTAAGATAAGATATTAGACCAGACCAATTCAGATCAGACCAGAAAAATTCAGACAGATCAGATCTTATAAAATTCAGATCAGAAAAACTTATTTAAGTCGTAAAGAACATGTTTTAAATTGGTTTGAGAGCGAATTATTACATTAAAGTGATTTTATCCACTTCAATCGTTGCTGCAGATATCCAACCTTAACTATTTTCCTACCAGTAATGGCGTGCTATCATTCAAATTGATGTTGAACCAAGCACAACCCATCTTTACTTTTCTCTTTTTATTTATTCTCTGTACAAAGCAACTGATTCAGATAAAAAGGGAAATTTTGAAATGTGTTGGCCTTTATTTCTTAAATTATGGAGTAGTATTAATAATAAAATAAAACCAAACAAAATCCAATCCGGTTTCTGTAATGGCATAACAATTGCCAGCAGGTGCAGACGGTGCTAAAAATGATGTGTAGCCCTTTGTAAAGTGTGTAAGCTTTATAAAGTGATGTATAGACGGTATGTTGTTTTTTTAATTAGTTTTTGGTTCATAACATCCATCAATCACTTTTTTTATACTCACACATCACTTCACATACACATACCGATCACTTTTGAATGTGCCAGCACCTACAGTCGGCCTGCACCGAAACCGGCCCCAAGAAAATCGTTTATGGATATACTCCTGCTAATTATAGTATTTATTAATTGTAGCTAAGCAGCTTTATGTTATTTGACCAAATCTTGCTCGGACGGCAAATCAACCATTTTAAATTGCTCTTAACTTCTGAAAAGTGGAATTTGGGCCGTCCTTCAAGGCTTTTTGTTTTTCTTTTGTTATTAATTTTTCCCTCGCTTTTATATTTATCTAAGAAGAATATCTATTTCTTTTGTTCAATAATGATTTACATTGAGTTACTTCTAATCATACGAAAATCATAACTATCTACTATAATCATGATAATTCTTTTTAAAGAGATGATCAAATAGAGTAGGAAAAAAATTTAAATGTGAAAAATTATAAGTTCGAACTTTCCCCATCAATGGCTGCAGCATTTTGTCACCCCAAAAACTTTCCTCATCAAACTATACATCCTTTAGACATTTCGCATTTGGTTGAATTGAAATCAAGTAATGCTTATTTACTTTCATTTTAGACACTCAAATTTTGTTGAAAAATGATCATGTATATACTATGAGAGCAGACTAACAAAAAATGCCACAAAATACGAGTAAAGAAGCATGGAAACATTTAATTAGGTAATTGAGCGATTACTAACTGACAAAACCATCTGATGGAGCAAAGAACAAACACTTGAGAGGATGGCGTGGAACATGTAGTAGAGCCCTTTATTTCATGCATAGTTCAGAGATATCTATTCATGTACCTTCTGTGCATTATATTGCATTGTTATCTTGTTATTTTCTATACCTTTAATTAATACTGTATTATTATCTGACAGTTTCTTTTGAATTGTTTCAGATATTTTGAAAGTAGGTTTAAAAAGTTTGAAAAATAAGTTTATTTTTACTACAATCAGTTGTTCAGAAACAAGATATGTCAACAGGTACAGCCGGTGCAGATAAGAAAGTATTGTGAAGAGTAATAGAGAGAACTATTTAGATAGTCTTTTCAGTTCAATTCTTTCGGAAATAAAAAAGAAACAGCTACTTTGTAAATGTCAAGAGTGGGATTTGAACCCACGCCCTTTCGGACCAGTACCTGAAACTGGCGCCTTAGACCGCTCGGCCATCTTGACTCAATGAATATTTGGCTCAAATATTTGTAATTCTAATAATTAGATAGTTGAAAATTAGTATATCCAAATTTTTATTTATTTATTTTTTTTGGTTGAAGTGGATCGAGTAGGGAATCAAACCCTAATTATAAAGTTGTTGGCAAGAATTTGACCACTTTAATAAGTCCCAATCTCAACAGTGTGGATACTTCTATTAAAATGGAATAGAAACCCTGGTTGGAAAGGGTTTGGATCGGAACATATCATTTTAAAAAAAAAATTAATAAATGAATTTTAGTAATCTATTACTTCCTCCGTTCCTTATTTATTGCCACAGTTGGGATTTTGACACTGTTCATTGATTAACTTTGATTCGACTTTTTAGTACAATTATATAAGATAAAATATAGTCAATTGGGATCTTGTTGGATTCGTCTAATCGCATAGATTTAGAATATCAAATTTTCATAATTTTTACTTGTATGAAATTTGAGTTATTAACGATTAAAAATGTGTATTGGATTGCGTGAAATGTGGGTCCGTGTCAATTAAAAAGGAACGGAGGAAGTACTATAAAGATTTAAAACTGTTGAGAAATACTAGTATAAATCATTCCAAGATCAATCAAAGATCAATAAAAAGATCAATCAAAGATCAATCAATAAAAATAATTTCTTAGGCCGACCCAGGATCAACCTCTAGGTTGGGTTTGTGGGAAGTCTCTCTTAGGCTATCTTTATCCATGACCACCCCAACCACCCAACCATTCAACCATCTCATTATTTAATTAATTTCTCTCTCTCCAACTCATCAATATTCATCCCAACCCAACCACCCCAATTTTACATACTGTATCAATAACCACACAACCATATTATAGTATATAATTATTTTAATTTACATAATTTTATATTATGTTGAAATATATAAAAAAAATATAAAAAATATAAAATATTTATCTTATTTATAAAGAATAAAAATCTAAAATATTAATATTTTTTTATTTATTTTTATTTTATATAAATTTTAAAATGGGTTAAATATATCACAATTGATATATTATGCATTTAACAAAAATATAACAAGAGTGGCCTCTATTTGTAGAGAATGAAAAATTATAAAATTTGGTATATTTTTTATTTATTCATATTTTAAAATATAAAAAATATAATGATTTTTAATTTTATTATTTAAAATTTTAATTGACCAATGGGATTGAGACAAATGTCCCCATCCCATTGGCCAATGAATAAGAGACCAAAGGTCTCATAAGGGTTGATGGTCGACCATGTTGGTGAGACCACTTCCCATTTTTCAATTTTTTCTTTGACGCGGGCTATTCGTACCCCTATTTTTGCTAGCATCACCCCATTACTAAACATACTCCAACCAAATCTTTAAAAATTATACCAATTTCTAAATGCACACCATAACAAAATACCTAAATACTCTTATGGAAAAAAAAGGGAAACAAATCCTAGCAATTGCTTCATACACCCCACCTGTGTACACCCGGTTCCCTTCCTCTCTCTCTCTCTCTCTCAATCGAGCAACACCAAGGAAAGAAAAGAAGAGCAGCGCTTGTTCCCTTCCTCTATCTCGACATCAATCGGAATCAAGTGCATTCTCTTCATTGTGCATTTTTTCTTCTTCACAACCGAGCCTACTATTCAATCCAAGCAAGAACAAGCACCATGGACATATTCAAAAGTAAATAATTTAGACTACTTAGGGTTGATTTGTTTACTTGACCCATTTGTTGGAAATGTTACAACACTTCCATTTAGGTCTAGTAATAGTACATTGATGTTTTTGGTGTTTAAAATTGCATTTGGATAGAGTTTTGAATGGCCAAGAGTGAGATGTTGGAGGTTGGGGACGGGCTCTGTTCGGCACTGGTGTGCCGAACAGTAGGTGACGTGCACGGCGGGAAGCGCCGCGCACAAGTGTAGGCGTGCGGCACACTTGGCCGCACGGTCTTTAGCCTGTTCGGCAAAAACGGCCGAACAGGTCTGTTACCTGCTGACTTTTTTTTTTTTTGTTCTTTCTCTTTCTTTATTAGGCATGGTTTTATACTTATAAATTTCGCTTTAATTTCAGATATATCCCATTATCTAAATTCAATGGTTC
Source organism: Hygrophila difformis (assembly GCA_030278955.1). Classification (NCBI taxonomy): domain Eukaryota; kingdom Viridiplantae; phylum Streptophyta; class Magnoliopsida; order Lamiales; family Acanthaceae; genus Hygrophila; species Hygrophila difformis. The sequence goes on from JAOANR010000001.1 coordinate 14,110,623, forward strand.
TAGATAACGATAATGAGTCGTGAATTTGTGTGTGTAGTCGGTGCCAATGACATCCGTGCTCAACTCATTTCCAACTGAATTATCAACGGCTTGTGTAGCACTCCATTTCATCTCAAAAGAAGGTGATTTATGCAATAAAAAGTATTGAAACAGGAATGAGAACAAACAAACAAAAAAAAATGTCTACATAGCCGTTCTGCCATCACGGCCGAACGGTCTGAAGCCCGCGCGACCGGCTTGGCCGTGCGCCAAATGAGGCGTGCGGCAGACCTGGCCGTGCGTTACATGCGATGCGCGGCCACCTCGGCCGAACGGTCTTCTTCACGTGCGACAGGTCTGCCGCGCGGCGTGTTATGCGTTCGGCGGACCAGTGCCGAACGGCTGTGCGAAAATTTTGAAATTTCAGAATTTTTAAATCATTATCTCTTCATCCAAATGTGACCATTGTTCCTCCATTTCTTGGACAATTATTCTAAACCACTATTTCTTTGATTTTTACTATTTTTTTGCCAAGAATGTGTGCATTGTTGAACATTGGTATGTGTAAGAAGTTAAGGTTTGGAGGGTGGGGAAGAGTTTGATTTTGGGTGGAGTGTTTGGAAATGTTAGAGTTTTGGAGGATGGAGAAGGGTTTGAATTTGGGGTTTGTGTAATGGGGTGTATGTAGGAAATTAGTGTGTATGTTGTCTTTTTTTCTTTTTTTCAGTTGAGGGCATTTTGGGTATCATAAAAAGGGGGTGGGGTGATGTTAATAAAATTGGGAGTAAGAATAGCCGGGGTCTTTTTCTTTTTTAAAAAAATGACATGGAGGTCTGGTCTGTCATCACAAGATCATAGATAAATGTAGTCTTAAAATAATTCTTTTTCATTCATAAAACATTGCTTAAGTGGATTGATAACTACTTATGATATAATCACGATGTTAGTATGTCTTTTGTATAATATATATATATATGTACTGCATATCATTTAAAAAAATAATAATAAATGAATTTTAGTAATCTATTATAAAGATTTAAAACTGTTGAGAAATACAATAAATCATTCCAAGATCAATCAAAGATCAATAAAAAGATCAATCAATAAAAAGAATTTCTTAGGCCGACCCAAGATCAACCTCTAGGCTGGGTTTGTGGGAATTCTCTCTTAAAATAATTTTTTTTCCATTCATAAAACATTACTTAAGTGGATTGATAACTACTTATAATATAATCACGGTGTTAGTATGTCTTTTGTATAATATATATATGTCCTGTATACAAATTTTTTTTTTTTTTCAGTTTTTTTCTCACTTAACTATGTATAAATAAGAATGAATAAGCAAGACATTGATTTTCCCTCATAAACTATTTCTTGTCAATTAGATAATTACTATTATCGTCCTGCTTCACACTTTAGTGATAATTAAGCTACCATATGCATACTACTTTGACTGCCTTCTTTTTTCATGTACTACTAATTATTAGTGGTTCTAAACTTCTCCAATGATATTTTTCCCCTTTTAAAGAAACCCATTATAGAGCCCGTTTGGATTGGCTCCTAAGGAGATGCTTTTAGCTTTTGCTTCTGCCAAAAGCACTTCTGGTAGAAATTAGGTGTTTGTTTTGGCTTTTAAGAAAAAGCAAAAGCACCTCGAAAAGCAAAAAAAGTGCTTCTAGGAGAAGCACAGCCCATGGGTGCTTCTCTCAAAAGCAGAAGCCAAAAGCACCTCGTAAAATGTGCAAGGACTTAAATACCCCCACTACTTAATATAAATTACACTATAAATATATCTTATTATTATATTAAGTAGCATGTCCTTTTTGGTAATTACCACACTCTAAAAGCACTTTTCATTTTTATTTATCCAAACATATTTTTTAGAAAAAGCCGCTTTTCAAACATTCTATCAAAACACAAAAATTACATGATTTTGCTTTTTACTTCTGCTTCTACTTCTACTTTTGGCTTCTACTTTTTTCAAAAGCCAATCCAAACGGGCCCATATTGTGGCCTGTTTCTATCTCAATAATAATTTCTTTGATTACTGATTTTGGTTTTAAAGTAAAATAAGCGACATGTATGCTGACTCCATTTGATATATTTTTCCATAAATTTACAAGGACAAATAAGGATAAATCATAAATGGCTTTAATCTATGACTACGAGTATTCGTTATTTGTCAAACTCATTTTTTTTTCCCCTTAAAAGCTTGAGATTGAACTTTAACGGCAACCTAGGAGACACGTGTAGAACAAACATTAGTACTATGATGCTAGAAACATGAATGGCGTGCCTACCCTTTATTTTGGGGATGGAAAAATACTAGAAAGGAATCACTCTTTCTTTTATTTGTTGGATATATATTCATTCTAATCCACTTTATTATTATTGAATAATAATAATTGTATCTTAAAAAATTTATGGGATGTTTCGTAATACTATAATTCACAAGACATCAAACGTTGTGCATTGAATAGGTGAGATGTCGTTTTCTTCATTTTCGCTTTTAGTTCAGATACTTTCATGCCTAAAATTTGTTGCTAAAGAGCCCCGTGATTGCCCAATGCAAACTGTTGTTGAATATTAAACATCTGTCAAGGTACAACAACATCCAGCCAATGCATAAATTATTGCATATCACTCTTATCAGAATAGCCAAATAATACTGTACTAAAACATTCTGAATGATATGATACGAGACAAAGAAAGCTCTGGAATTTAAAATGAAAAAAATGTAAATAAAGCAAGCTTGGAATCAAAAGTAAAAAAACAAGCAGGAACCAAAATACTAGTATTATTCATCACCAGAATCATACGAAGTACTATTAACAAATGGGAAAGTCACACCAATAAGAACCGCAAAAACAAGAATAGAAACCGAGCATTCTCGGTAGTAAATGCATCATCACTACATCGGTGGTGGGAAGAAGATTTCCTCGGCCTTTCTCTTGGACGAGAACTTTTGCTCAACATCAGAACCAACATTGAACGAGGCCTGAAGCACCTCAGGCGACAGAGCCTTCCACACCGATGTCCTACCGGCCAGATGAGTGAAAATCGGACTGCAATACAAACAAACACAACACACACAAAATAGGGTATCAGAGAAAAAACCCTGTAAACAATTCTTTAAAATTCACAGAATTAGTAAAGGGGTGTGTGATACTCACTTGGGTGTTGTGATGATCGAGAACCAATCCATGCCATCAGGGTCGCAAATCTTCGACACAACAAAGAACCTAGGAACAATGAAGAGATTACCAGCTTTAACAGTGGTCTCCAAGACGCGCTTCCCATCAACGCCAACCACTTGAACCCTGCCACTGCCTCTCACAATGTAAGTGACCTGCAGAGCAGAGTCGCAAGAGAAACCGGGAGAACACATTGCCCCGCCACAAAGCCTGACAAGATCAGCACCAAAGCCGACCTCAGCTACCAAAGGTAAGTTCTTGGTGTTCAAGACAACGACCTTGCCCCCATCCTTGATGTCAACATCCAAGGGGGCTTCCTCACAGTTTAATGCCAAACCTTTGTAGTGGTCAGGATTTGGCTCGGGCATCTTGGTGTTGGCAGGGAGCTTCACAATTCCCTTGTTCTGTTGGCTGCCAACGAGAGCCTTCGCTGTGGCTTCGTCCACATCCCAGGCACGGGTCACGAATTCAGTTGTAAAGCCAGTGAAGATACCATTCGGACCAGTTAGAAAAAAGTCCGTGAATGATCCCGCCTTGTGTGCCGTTGATGTGTCGCCTAAGAACAGAACTGCAAATTCTGTGTCTTCCTTATTGTACCACCAAGTGGTCACACCGAATGGGAGGGCTATGGCATCACCCTTCTTGATTGCAATTACCTTCTCCTCTTTTTCCGGGAGGATAATCCCGGCCACTCCAGCACCTTTTCAAATACCATTAATTTTGAAACATCATATCATAAATATAAAAGCCAACCGATAAATTAACAAAATCAAAGAGTAAACACAGGTAAGTAAATACCTTGAAGAACGTAGGCAACCTTAGCGGAATCGGAGTATCGGGGAAGAGCAAAGCCACTCTTCTCAAGGACGAGCTTGGCGGCGCCGATGTTGCCTTCCTTCAACATGGGGAGTTCATTGGGGCACCAGGCGTAGTAGGCACCACCATCTCCGCCGTAAACCTTCTTGCTGAGCTTGGGCGACAAATCGAGCTCCATAATGAAAGCGCCGAAAAATGATGATCAAGAAAACTGATATATGGGATAGTGATTGAGAAATTGGAATGAGTCTGTGTAAAAGTATGAGGTGGTATATATAGGAGGGCGGTGGGCTAAGGCTAAACCGATAATCAAATCTAGTAGATTTAAATCTATTAAATTTTCGCTTAAGCTAAACGGATAATCAAATCTAGTATATTTAAATCTAGTAAATTTCTGCTTCTGTTGCGTGACTCATGATATTTTTTGTTTTTTGAATACATATCTTGTAGAGTGTTTGAAAGATTTGTTTGATTAAATTATCCATAGCCAATAAAGAATTTAAAGGATACCTTTTGAATTAATTTTAAATATATAATTTTTAAAAAAAAAATTATAACCGATTCAGATGCTTGATCATTTTTTTTTTTTTGTATCAGGTATCACCATGTCACATTAGACCAAAAAATAATACCTCGAAAATTTGATGGGCATTGAAGAGTTGTCTCTTCCAATGCAGAATTATACATATACAAAGACTCGAACCCAAAACCTTTACTTAAATCAGAGTTCTATACCACTAAGGCCAACTATGTATGGTTATAGCTCACTATTTTTTTTTTTTGCTAAATTATAGCTCACTAATTTTAAATATATTTTTTTGAAAATCATAACCGATTCAGATGCTGGATCATTTTGATATGAATTTTAAAAAATTGCTATTATTATATTCAATATATATTATTTGAACCATCTTTTCTACATAATCAGTCAGTTAAAAACAAAGTTAATTAGATATTGGGTCTGTTCTGCAAGCAGCTTTTGGTTGCTTTAGCTTTTATTTCAAAATAAAAGCTCCATTCTGCACACTAGCTTTTGGTAGCTCTTGGGAGCTTTTGAAAACTTCTTTTTAGAAGCTACTTGTAGTAGCGTTAAAAAATAAGCTCCTAGCTTATTTTTGAGCAATCACAATTTTAAACCAATAACCAACCCACTACCCAATAATCTACATAAATATTTGTCCTTTCATTTCATATATTTTTCACAGCTACAGCTAGTTGTACAAAACACTTAAATAGAACTGACAGCTACAGCTCCTTACAGCTCCAGCTCCAGCTTGCAGGTACATCTCTGCGTGCAGAACAACCCATTATTTGTTTTGTCTCATTTAATTTGTTGTTATACTGATTTCTGTAACGAATCAAAATTGGTTATTAGCTAAGTTTAGTAAAGTTACCCAACAAATAACTTATTATAAAATTTTAATTTTAAAATGATGTTTTAATCAAGGTTGTCAAGGATTGATTTTTTTTTTCTTCCAGTGACGGCAAGCAAAATAGAAAAAGTGGCATGGACTTCCACCACCACTTTCTAGCCTGTATAGGCTATTCAGAAAAAAAAAATAGAAAAATAAAAAAGAAAGAAAGAAGGCATTTATAAAATTTATTTTCATCCTGTATTTTTTTTCCTTTTATCTTATAAAACTAGTAATTAACCCGTCGAGACTCGACGGGCATAACTATATATATTTTATGTAATATATATATTTATATTATATAAAGTAATAATAAATTATATTTTGAGTAATGAAAAAATGTGTAATTATTTTATATATATATATATATATATTCAAAAGAGGTTGTATATTCCTAGCCTCTATAGACTGTTTAGCCAAAAAAAGAGGGTGTATATGATAATATAATTTAATTATTTTTAAAATTAACAAAAAAATCATATTATACCGTGTTCTTTAGCTTTAGTGACTTGTCCGATACAAATCTAACAGATCAGTAAAATAATTACTAAAATAATATTTTTATTTAATTTAAAATTTAAAGTAAGACAAAAATTAAACATGAGTATTAAACATAATATGAAAAATTCCCTCACAATTTGATGAAAATTTCATTGTTGAAAATCTCATTGGTAGGGGCTAGAATAGCACTATCTTTAAAAATTTCTGAATTTGAAGTGGTGTACTTTATATTTGCATATGTATCTAAAAAATGGCCGTTATAGGATTACCCATAGAGTTTATAAGAATATCGTCCGAAAATATCACATCTGATTATACATCTCCAAAATCAATACCAGCTTTACTGTCACCTACATCAAATATCCATTTTGCAAATTTTCCGTTATACATAAATTTCATTGTAAACAACATTTCTTGTGATATCTTGAGTTAATCATTCTTAATTGCATATTAATACTTTGAGTCACATCTTGTTTGTGACTCGAAATATTGCAACATAACTTCTAAAAACTGGTTTTGGAAGATAAAGTCCAATATTCTTTAAATGTTGACATTGATAATTTTTTCATCTGAAATCAAATGAGAAATTTGGTTAAATCAAATAGGCTCATAATCATTTTACAATCAAGAATTTTCTAATTTCATGGTTTCCCGAAAATTAGTTTAACCTCAATTATATGGTTCCGCATCTTGGTTACTATCAACCTACTTCCATTGCATAATTTATTTGATGGATCTATATTCATAAGAAGTATGACTATCCAACCCTCATTCAACTATATTTCATGATTCGGTAATCCAAACAATTGATCGTTCTTAGATATTCCAGTTAAAATAATTCATTGCCAATATTTATGCTTTTATCGTCTTGACAAATATTGTTAGAACTAATATATATATATATATATATTCATTTATAGACATACGTTCCATGATATAGTCATTGATCGTATCAACGATCTCATTGGTAGGGGTTAATATATAGTAACAATGTCTTGATTTGAAGTAGTGCAGTTTATAGGATCTCCCGTAGAGTTTATAAATTTATCATCTAAAAATGTCATATCTAATTGTACATCTCAATATCAATACCAACTTTACCAATTACCATCACCTACATGAAGTATTAATTGTGCAAATTTCTGTCATATATAATTTTCATTGTAAACACATTTCTTGTTGCATCTTGAGTTAATCTATCTTAATTATATATTAATATTCAGAGTCTTCTCTTTCCAGTGACACGAGATACTGCAACATATCACTGATATGAGTAAAAATTGGTTTTTTAAGATAGAGTCCAACAGATTGACGTTGACTTTTTTTCTTTTCTTATAGTCTATAGTAAAACAAACTGCGAGTAGGAATTTTTTTCCTCAGAAAACGAATAGGGAATTTGGTTAATTCACACGGGCTCATAATCATTTTACCAATCAAGAATTTCACCCAAATATTGAGCTTTATTTTAATGAGAAGAAATGTTAAATAATTTTCTGGGGTAAGTTTATTGCTGATAAAATTCACGTCACAATCTAGTAGAATACCAAATCTAGATGTGCAGTCCTACCTCTTGGAAGGAGTATGGGTACTATTTCACTGAATGCTACAAGCAGCATAATATCACCTCTCCCATTAAGGGCTACAAATAATATTTTCTAGATAAATTATTAATAAATGTCGTCAGTTCCATCACGTAAAAAAAAATCAGCCCCCATCACTATCAACTACAGACATTATTTTATTATAAACATTTTTCTGTCATCAATCAACAAAGGTAATAGATTAGCATGATCCGCCTTCATTTCATCCTTATTATAATATATCTCTTCTAGCATCAATAGATTATCTATTTCAGACGTTAAAACTTAATTCAATACTGGCATTCAGAGAAAATTTTCAAACTTATAAAATTTACAACAATTAACGTTTCAATTTTAAACAAAGCTAGATTTATATTTGTTTTCTCGTCAATTTTAAATCTGTTCATATATAGATTAATGAATTGCTTCCTCCATTTTTTTCTTTTTAAGTGTTACAATTTCCTTTTTTGGGTGTTTGGAAATAAGTGTTACGTTACCATAGTTGGATTGTTTTGATGTTTAATAATTTATACTAATTATACTTAAATTATATTCATTACAATAAAACTCAAAAGCAATAAAGTTAAATGTGACTCATCTTATTTTATTTATTCCATTATTGTAATTTTTCAACTAAATCAATTTTTTTTACTTACCTTAAATCTCGTATCATTTTTTAGTGTTACACTTATTATAAAGCAGAGGGAGTATTTCTTAAAAATAGATTAAAAAAATTAAATTTTCCTTCTTTATTTATTGATGGATCTATTCGCACCCCAATAACTCTTTATACACCTGATTCATTTATTTATAATATGTTTTAAGAAAATAATTAATTTACTCTAAATCAATTACCCATAAAATATGAATTTTCACAATTCTCCTTAATAATTATAATTGTTTTGTATTATCTTTTATATAATAAAACATATATAAGATTTATATTATTTAGTATATATTTATATACAAATAGAATGGTATAATATAAAACATATGTTTTAACAATTAGCAACTATATAATTGCATATTATTTTTAGGAGAAGTGACATCTTTTTGTGAAAATATGGCCTATATATACATTATTAATATATAAAAATATTTTCTATATATTCATTAATGTAAATATAAATTTCATATATACACTGCGAATTCCATATAAATTTAAAATTTTTAAATTTTGTAAAAATTAAAAATTGGGAATTCCATATAAATTGGAAATTGAATATCGTTTAAAAACTAAAAATTGGGATTTCCATATACACATTAATATATTTTTAACATGAATAAATAAATATGTTGTGCAATATACATTTTGAATACCGGCATTATAATATGATCACCATATTGAAGCATAAACGCAACATAATTCTTAGTTGCTAGTGTAGAACCTCGTCATAATAATCTTATGGTGCAAAAACTAAAAATGTATATTCATATCATAATAATCCTATGGTGTAAAACCTGAAAATCTATAAATAAATAATAAATGTAGCAATAAAATCTAAAATAAAAATGCAAAATAATAAAATCTAAAATAGATAAAAAAAATTCAAAGTAATAAAATCCAAAATAGATAAAATAAAATATATAAAATTTCAAATTTTATCTTTCAAATCTTTTTAAAAGTGAATGTATGTGACACGATTGGATGATAGAATGAGAATTTATAAGTAAATAATAGATTTTATACACGATAGGCTAAAATCTATAATGAATAAATAAATAAATGCGAAAACTAAAATTAGTAAATAAAAAATGCAATATAGATAAAATAAAATATGCAGAATTTCAAATTTTAAATCTTTCATATCTTTTTAAATGTGAATATTTTTCGGAATTTCATATAAATTGAAAATTCCATATATTTCAAAAACTGAAAATATATAATAAAAAATAAATAAATGCGAAAATCTAAAATTAATACATTTAAAATGCAAAAATCTATAAAAATTAGAAATTTGAAATGGAGACACCACATTAAATATAGGATGAGTTGACTAATGCTTTAATATATATATATAGATTAAGCTTGCGCCTGTGTCCTTGTATGCCCATAAAACTTGAATGGTTTGTAATCTTATCAATAAGATTATATCCATGTTTTATATATAAAAATTTTGACAGATAATTGTTAAATAATTTTCTAATAGTTTTAAATATTCAAATCTCATATGTACAAAATTAACCGCGTTTAGGATATTTGAGAATCTCAATTTTTTTTCATAGTGTGTTGTATTTAAATTTTAAAAAATCTTTCAAAATTTAAAAGTATCCAATACAGATTTTTAAATATTTTTTAAAAAAATTTGAGATATTCAAGATATTTTTTTAAAAATATAACTATATATATAACAATTTTAGGATTTGGGAATGATCAGAACTTAGCCCAAGTGGTTAAGTCCCTCGACTTCAAACAAAATGTTGGAGGTTTGATTCTCACAGGCCCCCTATCCCTCATTTTTATTCCCATTTGTAATTTACGTGGCATGGGCTACCACCACCCATTTCCTAACATGTATAGGCTGTTCAGCAAAAAAAAAATAGGGTTTGTGGTTTATTATTTCCAAAGTAATTTTATATTGGTCAAAATTGAAAATTTTAATTTAAATAACAATACATATAATAATTTTATTTTTTTAAACTTTTATTAAACTAAATTTATTTTAAAAATGCCCAAATATGCCCCAGACCCCCAGAGGGCGAGGAGCTTCATTTGGCTGGCAACCCATGCAGATTTTTAACTGCTGTGGAGAGGGCACATCGCCAACCCAAGCATGTTGAAAGTGCGGGGAAGTGGAGTCGGGAATACATGCTCTCCGCAACTGTCCAACGTCAGCCCTAACATGGAGACGTCTAGGTATCGATCTTCCTCTAGATTTTTGGACACTCCGTATTAGGGATTGGATTCGCTCCATGCACAGAAACAAGGTGGGAGAGAGAGAGTGATAGCCTTGTTCGGAACCGGAGTTTGGACAATTTGGAAAGCCCGTTGCAGGGAACTTTATAAATTAGAGCATATTAACTGGACTAATTACATGATCCATTTGGAGATCTGGAACTCCATACCTGGCAGGCATGTAGGAATTTAGAGCCAATGGTGCCAAAGTTGGCCTGTGTAATATGAGGGTTCGATGAGAAAAATCCCTTGAGGTAAGATAAACCCTAACTATTCAACACATTTTCAGAATTTTCCATTATTCGGATAATACAGTGAAAAGAAAGGTATTGTTAACCTTTGCAAATTAGCCAAATCAGAAGGTAATATAAATATGTCAGAAAATGATGCAATGTGTCAAGCTTCCTTCCCAGAAGAGAAGTCTAGGGCAATGTCTTCAGCTGGTGGATAGAGTGGATAATAGAAACTGCTTCATAAGAGGGGGAAAAAAACATATAAGACAAAATGGAGTGAAGAAGTGAACAAATGAGGGCAATTCCATTGTATGACAACTAAAACATTCTTATGTTGGATTTTCCGAGCAATAGATCCAAAGTGAAATCAACTTTAGCCATGAATTGAGCGTCAATTCCATAGGAAGGATCCCTTGTTTCTGTTGTTGCGCCTTTCAAACAAAGCTCATTCAACCTTTTTACTGTAGAATCCAAATCATTGACAAATTCTTCGAGGTTTTCTCCAGTAACTACATGAAAAATCGACCATTAAGGGTCTGTTCTGCACGCAGAGCTGTAGCAGCGAGCTGGAGTTGTAGGGAACTGGAGCTCTGGGGAGCTGTCGGAGCTGTAGCTGTCAGTTCTATTTAAGTGTTCTGTACAACTAGATGCAGCTGTCAAAAAATGTATGAAATGACATAAAAGGACAAATATTTATGTACGTAGACTATTGGGTAGTGGGTTGGTTATTGGGTTAAAATTGTAATTGAACATAAATAAGCTTGCTAGCTTATTTTTAAAGCTACAGGAAGTAGCTTCTAAAAAGAAGCTTCCAAAAGCTCCTAAAAACTAGTGTACAGAACAGAGCTATTGTTTTGAAATAAAAGCTAAAGCTACCAAAAGCTTCCAAAAGCTGCGTGCAGAACAGACCCTAAAAATAGAGAGTTAATTAGCTCTTTTTTGCAATCTACTGACCAAAGGTTAAAGATTTGAATTTAATCAGTTATTTCTCATCTCATTGTACTCTGATGTGTCTAAGTGAGAATCAGCAAGCAATCCGAGCTAGACCATTGTACAACAATATTTTACCTCGTTTCTATAAGTTGCACGTTCGAGTTTCTTCCTTTTACCTCATTTCTTTTCAGCTATTTTCACATTCCAGATTAATGTTCCCAGATTTGACATTCGAGAGAAAATCCGGCGAAGCATGGTTGGGCTTGGAGCGGTGGCAATGGGCTTGGGAGATCGGCAATCCGGAAAAAGAAGCGGCAGCAGAAACGGCGACCTTCTAGCCGTGAATCATGATGATGGCCATCCTTTGTCTGCCTTCTTCAGGATCTGCTCTATATGATTTCTATGGAGCTGAGTACTCCACTGTGAGAGGAGTAATAAGAGAGGAGGGTGGTGTGAGGAACAAATTCATAGTAGTATTTAAGACATTTGGATGTACTACGATTTCTAGCAAATTTGGAGAATAAAATATTATTTCTTTAAAAAAATGTAGCTTTTTTGAAAAGATTTCAAATATTTAAAATTTGAATGTCATAGAGAAAGTTTTTAATTTGTGGGGCTTGGGTTCCCACACACCTTTGCCGATACATGTGCCAATATTTACCAAAAATAAAAATGAGATGGGTTGTAGGGTAGAGAGGATTTTGCTTTCACTGACAAGCCCGTACTGTAAGCCAATATTGTGAAAGGAGCCAAGTCGGAAAATGTTGATAAGCGATGTTGTGAGTTCCTAAGGGCAACCGAATCTTTATCTTTATTATAGTATAAAACAAGGTTTCTACACACACATAGATTCCCGCCAAAATGTCCTTTCATCTCACAAAAACTACCTTATTCACTCTCTCACTCTCACGCACATTCCTAAATTTACAAACCTAAGCTTTAATTTTTTATATTTTAGCTCCCCACCAAAAATATTTGCTTGCTGCAATGTGAAAGATACTTTCCAATCTTCACCTTTATTGCATAATAATACTCCAAACTAATTATTACTCTTTCTAAATTTGGCTATTTTAAATGCCAAAACTTATAGATAAAGCCTTTCGTAACCCAGGCAATTATTTTGCCCAAAATCACTCTCATCCCATAGACATCCAAACCTTCCCGGCAACATCTCTCTTTTGCACCCACCCCTGCTGCACTACTTCGCGACTACATCCTTACACCCCGTCGCCGCTCCTCCATTTGTGTTTATTCGTTCGCCACACCCCCTCTGAGCACGTCGCCCTTTGCTATTTCTTCATTTCCGGTGGCTGAGAGGTCAGAGGATGGAGTCCGTAAAGAGATCGATGAAATCCACCACCAAAAAAGCCGGGTACATTTTTCGTTCTCTACTAAGCCTATGACCGTTTTGTTCTTCAAATTTTATTCGATGTTGCAAACGATTGACTTATTTTTTGAGTCTGGATTTTGATTTTATGGATGTGCGACTGCCAGGTTACACAACCGCTTCATGATCCCAGTTGTACAACCGATTGCCTTGCTCCAATGGCCAAGGCTGATCTCAATGTAGAGTGGATTAATATGTTGTTGTTAGGGTTTTTTCATTGTCTTTATGTTTTATTTTTTGTTTTTAAATGTGATATTATGCCATTCCTAGGTTGAAGATTTTAACCCGTCTGCATCCATTTCGTAGGCACAATAAAAGTGGAGGAGGACTCAGGTAAAGCCATGTCAAAGCCATCGTTTCTCTTTTTCCACTTGAAGAACTTTTGTCCTTTTCCCTTTTATGTGTAACAAATCTGGTCCTCTGTGGCAACAATATTGCAGCATTTTGTGCATTTTTATATGAGTGGATTTTTTTTTATCAGATTCAGACCCCAAATCAATATTACCTGTGGATTTGACATCCACATAGCTCGGATGTGTCGATTGACAACTGATGTTAAGAGTTACTTTATAAAACTGTTTATTTTATGGAATAATTGAAGTGATTTCTGATAACAATTCTTGATACAGCTGTGAAGGACTTGGATGACACTTCCTTCGAGGTAGCAATTCTGAATTTAGCAACGGTGAAGTACTTGGCATTTGGCTATCTAGAAGAGAAAGTGAATGACATGGAAAAGTCAAGCATTGGAGACCATCTTATTACTTAGAAACATGTCTGGACAAATTTTTTTCTTACATATAGTACTTAACACAACCATATACTTCTTGATGACACTCACCGTTAGAAAAACATGAGGAAGATATTGTGTTATCTTTATCCTTTTAAATTTCTCAAGATTAATTTAGGGGAATGTTCTCATATTTGATTCAAGAAATCTATCAAAAGTATCTACTATATACGATGCATTTGTCCTTAATGCCTTTAAACAATATCTATCTCTCTCTCATATGGGAAGACTAATATTCGCCTTTTGAATATTGGTAACATAATTACTATAAATCATTTTTAAAGTAAAGCTTCTTTTTACTATAAATAAATTGAAATATATCCAATTCAAGTACTATTTACACATAAAAATTCATCCAAAATACAATTTATGCGATTAAAATCCTAACTAATATAACATCCTTTATAAAAAAGGTAAATGAAATAGACTTTTCCGTATGTCCTAAAATAACATTAATCTAATAAAAGTAGGTCAACATACAATTTATGAAATTAAAATCATATTTAAAATAATTTCCCAATAACAGGGAAATGAAACATATAATATTGATTTATCCTAAAATAACATATCTAATAAATGCAGGTCAACAAAAAAAATTTATAATTAAAATCATGTATGAAATCAATTAAGTATATTTCAAAAGATCTTTTAAATATAAATTTAAGGATCTATGATCCAATTACCATTTACACATAAAAAACTTTCAAAATACGGTTATGGAATTAAAATCCTACTTAAAATAACCTCCACATAAAAAATGGGAAATGAAAGATACTATTGGTATGTCCTAAAATAACATAGATCTAATAAATTAATCCAAACTACGGATTATGAAATTAAAAATCTACGTAAAATAACCTCCACATAAAAATGGAAATGAAATATACTATTGTTATGTTCTAAAATAATATCAATATAATAAAGGGTCCAGTTAGGGTGCAACAATGAAATCCACAGTACATCAAGACAATCAATCCTAGTCATCAAATAAAATCCAACGGTTGAAATATAAGAGGGGTACAATTGTCAAGATTGTCTAATGGTTCTATCATTTAATTGTGATTTATATCCTTAAATAATACTTCCTCCGTTCTTGAATGTTTTTTACGGACCCACTTTTCACGCAGTTCAATGCACATTTTAAATTATTAATAACTCAAGTTCGATACAAGTAAAAATTCTAAAAGTTTGATATTTAAAAACTACACGACGAGACGAATCTAACAAGATCCCACTTGATTATATTTTAACTTGTATAACTATGATAAAACTTTAAATGAAAGTCTGTGTATGAATAATAGCCTATTATTAACTGCAAAAAACATTCGAGAACGGAGGTAGTATAATTTGTATCCTTAAGTATACTAAAATAAAATTAAAACATTGAATATCCCATTTATATTAATTCTAGATAGTAAAGTATTTTTTCATCATTGAAATTGAAATATTTATCTCAAATAAAATAAATTATCTCGATGAAAATTAGGTCGCTCTATCATATCAAGACTATCGCTGAAAATATATTACAGTTCTCGCTATAATATAGCAAGATTTGTCGCTGAATTAATATGGTGTGAAATTGATTGGATAGGGGCGGGCCCTACTGATGTGTGTAGTGGGCGACTGACTCCCTATACCCTATTTATATTTCTACACTTTTTATGTTTACTATTCTTGATTTCCATTGCCACAAACATATAAAATTTGGCCCATAACAGTAGTGGGTCGAGAGGTTTTAAATTTAAATACTTGTGTATATTCACGAAGTAGACAGATTATGTGTATATAATTTCATACTTGCAAATTTAGAACATTTCGCTGAAATATATTAAATCATGTCGCTGAAATATTTCACACTTAACAAAGTCATTTCGTTGAAATGTAATAGGGAATATTGTTGAAATATACTAAACCCGGTCATTGAAATGTAATAAGAATATTAAATTATGTCACTAAAGTGTAGTAAAACATTTCGCTGAAATTGACAAAGAATTGTCGCTGATATATACATGGATTTCTCGCTGAAAAAGAATATGAATATTCTTTCATGTGTAGGCTGGCTTACAAATTTATACTCCCTCCGTCCCACTCCAAGTGTCCTGTTACTGTTGGGCACGAGAATTAAGGTAGAGTTGGTTTGTGAGTATATGGTAGGGTCCACATAGTTGTTGGAGGGGAAAATTATTTCTATTTATAGAAAGAAGACATTTGTAATGGGACATCCAAAAATAGTAAGTATGACATTTGGAATGGGACAGAGGGAGTATATATGTATATATATATATATTTGACTATTAGCTTTTTGTACATTCTCTATGAATAGTGATATATAATATTTTATGGATTTAATTATTATACAAAGTATCATATCTATCTATTATCTAATACTATATTACATGTATAAAAATAATATGGTCCTATATCACACATTTCATTTAAATGTTGTCACTACTAATTTAATTGATACATATAAATGGAATTAATTTGAGGATATAACTTAAAATTTGTATTTAAAATAAAATCTATTTGAATTTAAATTGTCTTGAATAACATTATTACTACTAATTACTTTCACATCTAATTTTATGTATATTAGGAACATGCATAAGAAATTATACATTATCCGAGTCACAAAATAATATTATTATCGTGGGATACCTTTTCAAGAAAATAACAAAAAAAAAATTATACATTACCCGATTCAATATTACCTTTGCAAAAAAAGAGTATATTTATTGCATGTAGACTATAATTAATATTTGTACTATTTATAATTTTAAAATTAGTTTCAATAAAATATAGAAATATATTTGCATTCCTAATTTCTAATAAAAATATGAAACAAAAAAAAAACTTAAAAAATTGATACCAATAAAATAAATAAATAGGAAAATTCTAGAATATGCCAACTATTTGTATTCCGATTTGCAATTTTTTTTGGAGGAGCTATTGAAGGCCTGGAAATGGGTGGTGAGAGCTCATGTCACGTAAAATTACGATTTACAATTTAATATGCAACCAAAGATAATGAATTAAATATTCGGTGACAGTAACACCCCGGTTTTTGATAACCCAGGTCGGGATGTCACCACCACACCTCCCTAGCAAGACACGATTTCTTCGAGTTTGCTAGAGAAATGCAAGGCTATGGTATTGCAGTCTTTAAAATATTTTAAATAAATAAAACAGCCCATCGTATATAACTCGAAAATAATAATAAGTAATTTGCAGCGGAAAAATAATATCTAAATATAAATATATGTAATGCAGCGGAAATTTAAATACTGGGCCAACATGGCCAAAACACGGGTTAAACATGCCCGTTCATGCAGTCATAAATAAATGCAAGAATTTAAAATAGTGTTTCCCCCAAATGTTTCCATGTATGCGTATGATCATGCATAGTCCTCATACTCTGAAAGAAAAAGGGAAAAATAATTTGGGTCAGCAAAACGTTCTGAGTAAGTTAACACCTAGCATGATGAAGGGGTTTTAAAGTCATTAATTTAATTTAAATAAAAACATGCTACTAGATAATAAATAAATAACTTGCATAATTTAAAAACGTGGATTCTAGCCAATCATGCATATAACATAATTTAAATAAAGGCAATAAATAAAGTCTTTTAATTATCCCCAATTACTCCAAGATCATGTATCTCAAGTTTTTCTCGATTGCATTGCAATCTCTACAGTTTTCAAGTAGCCTTGGCCTAAGCCAAATCCGCCATACCCAGTACCACTCCGAAACCTCGGAAAACCCATACGGATACTCCCGAGAGTGTAGGCCCAAAATATCTCACCATTTTGGCATAATTTCACATATTTCACATATTTCAACACCATCTTCCAATCGGCACGATGTGCAAAGCTAGGAGGGCACCCTGCAGAGCACTCACCCCCTACATAGTATTTAATCAAGTTGTAAAGGGGATTTTTCGAAAATGTTTCATTTATTTATTTCAAAAAGAATTAATTTGTTTGTAAAATAAAGCCAATTTCACAAATTTAGCAAGATTCTAAAAAATATACTATCTCAGGGTGCTGTTCGCTCCAATATCATTTAAAAATCCATATTACGACCAAAAATTCTGAAATTTTAGCAGTAGCTCGCCAACACACTAACGAACAAGTTTTGTGTTTTAACTTTTTCAATCCGGGTTAAGAAAATAAGTCAAAAAATGAGATTTTGTACATAAATAGTTTTCTGCCCGGATTCAGACGTAGAAGTTTTCAAAGATTTAATTTCTAACATATCAAATGCACACCAAACTTAACGAAAATTTACAGGCTTAATTCTAACACAATTATCTACAATTTTCATTTAGAACTCGAGACCTAATTCCAACCGGATCAATTAAGAAAAATCGGATTAAGCTCAGAAACCCATTCTGTCACTTTTTAGAAGTTCGAAGAAACGCAGATTGGTTCGGTTCGAATTCGGAGGTTCAAATCTTGACGAAAATGATGAAAAATGATGAAAAAATGATGAAAAAATGGATGTCTTCTGGAATCAGTTATTATCTCTCAGGATAAAAAATGATGGAAAATGGATTGGTTTATATATATATATATATATATAACATTCAATCCGCCAAGCATGGTCATTGGGGTTGTTGTGAGTGGGCTCATTTATGTTGAGCAATTGATTATTGCAAAGTAAGTACTTTATCTTTTTCTAGTTTTAAAAAAATGTATAAATTGTTCTACTCCTTTGAAATGTAAGTGTCTTCTGATGTTCTCTCATTTTGAAATTTATTTGTTTGTATTGGTTCTAAAGCCCACTGTTCTAATTATGACATATTTCATTAGCAGTAAATTCATTACTTCAATCAACCCCTAATCTGAAGTGGATCAACCCATAATCTGAAGTGGGTACATGTGGTGATGAGTTTTTCACTGTCTGGAATATACACCACTCTGCAAGGAAAAGTATGTAAAGTATGTAGCTGATGTGTGTTTTCCATTTGGGGAATCATGTTCGTTTAGAATAGTTTGGTTCTATTCTTGAATCAGAGATGTAACATTGAATTCCAATATAGAAACTTGATGTCTTCCTATCCTAATTTTGAGAATTTAATTAGAATTTCTTTCTGAAATTAGAAGATAATATTTATTCCCGGTACAACTTTGGTATGAATACATGATATTTGATTGTCTATGTTATGATTATACGATGATCAATAAACACGGGGATTTTAGAGTTCATGTGCTTTTCTTTCTTATGGTAAGATTGGTGGCCAACTTTATTGAAGGCCGCTGCCAAGTTCTCCTCCCAGAAGGTTTGCTGGAGAAACTACGTACGTAGTATATGCTCAATTTATATGAATTTGATAATTCTTTAATGGAACTTGAAATTGCATTTCAATTTGTTTGATAATATGAGTTTTGGTTTCGATTTCTCCTCAGCTAGCTATGCATGTTTCTATTACTAATAAAAGAGAAATTGAATAACAGATGCAGAATCAAATGTCCACTATATATTGTAGCTTCTAGAGTTACAACCAGTCTTCGGTCATAATTTTTTTTGTCTAATCCATGATAGATGTAGATTAATTTATTTAATTGAAAGTTAGCAGCTGATGTTGGTGTACTTTACAGTTATTACATTTCCGACCATGTTACTAATTTCAAACATTTGTGTTACTTTAGTTTTTTTCTATTATCAATTTTTTATTTTGCCCGGCGCATAGCGCGGGTGGGTTATTCTAGTTTATATTAAAATAGATTTATTTCTTTATATATATATATATATACCTGAATCGTTTAAGATTTGACCCCAATAAGATATTCGATGTCTTATATAATTTTCTAGTTAAATTTAAAAGGCGAAAGAATAATTCGCTATGTGCCTACCACGCGGCTGCATAAATTTATATATTTAAATTTAAATTTGAATTTTCGTTTGTTGATTTGATGATTTTCTTTTAAATATTCTTTTAAATTTATTATGAATTTTGTTTTAAAAAATGTGAAAAAAACCAAAACATTTAAAACAGGAATTGCAAAGACTCAATGTCCTATATACATATTCCCGGTAAAGCTAAAAACCAACAGAGAATAGTGCAACACCCCGGTTTTGGTAACCCAGGCCGGGATGCCACCGCCACACCTCCCTAGCAAGACACGGTTTCTCCGAGCTCACTAAAGAGATGCAAGGCTATGGTTTTTCAGAATTTAAAACATTCAAACAGCCCATTCATAAATAATTTAAAAATAATACATCAAAGTTGCAGCGGAAATATAAATTGTGCAGCGGAAATAAAGTATAAGGGCCGACATGGCCAAAACACGGGTTAAACAGTCCCGTTCATGCAAGTCGTAATTAAATATAGGGATTTAAAATAGAGATTTCTCCAAATGTTCCCATGTATGCATATGACGATGCATAGTCTTCATACTCTGTAAGAAAAAAAGGGATAAACGGTTTGGGTCAGCAAAAACGCGCTGAGTAAGTTAACACTTAGCATGATTTAGGGGTTTAAAGCCTTTAATTAAATTTAATAAAAAGATGTCTGTAGGTAATACACAAATTAAATTAATCATCCACTAATAAATAAATGGCATAATTTAAAACAAGGATTTAATTAAATCTCGTATCAAATTTCTCGTTTCGTTTCTTTTATAAGTCACCAACCCTCATAAATCACCATTCGCCAGGGCTCTTATGTCCACTAGCCTTACGCTTGGGCTCTTATGTCCACAAGCCTCATGGTCAATATTTCACTAGGGCTCTTATGTCCGCTAGTCATACGCTTGGGCTCTTATGTCCACAAGCCACATAACCACCATTCGCCAGGGCTCTTATGTCCGCTAGCCTTACGCTTGGGCTCTTATGTCCACAAGCCACATGGTCAATATTGATGGTGTCTAACTTGGTCACAAATCACCAATGTTTCAAAAGAATTAATTTTTAAAAAAAATGTTTTTATTTGTTTAGACATATCTCGCAAATCATGTATTTCTCAAAAGACGAATTTTTCAACATTTCAACCAAGCCGTTTCCACAGTTTACGCCATCTCGATTTAAAAATCCATTTCTTAGGCGATTGATCTGAAATTTTCACAGCATCTAAAAAACATCCCAACGAACAACTTTCGTGTTTTAAGTTTTTCGGAAAAAAGATGGGAAGCATGTCAAAAATCAAGTTTTCTACACAAATAGTATGCTGCCAGGATTCAGGTTTGACAACGTTAAAAGATTCGACTTTTTAACATATCAAATGGACTCCAAAAATTTTGAAAATGTACAGACACATACTAGACATGATTATCTACAACTTTTGTTTTGATCACAAAGATCAAATCGGACTAGAAATGGTAGAAATATGCTCATCAAGTTCGGTTAAGTAATCTGTCAAGGTTCTTGATTTCGGTACTAACGCAGATTGGATCGGCTCAGGTTCGGAGGTTCAAATCTCAACGAAAAATTCTAAAAACTTACAGTAATGTTCTAAACTCATAGGTCTACAATTCTTATGTTCAACGCCAATCCTAGATCGGGCTAGATCTAAGGTAAAAATAACCAGCAAGTTCGAATAAAGAATCTATCACCATTTCAAGATCTAAGTCGATGGCAGGTCTGTTCATGGTCGTTTTCGGATATCAAAACACGATGAAAAGTTATGAAATTTTTACAGTAGCTAGATTAATGTCTTAGGAATGTTTCTCATGTTTTAGGTTTTTCCGTTTGAGCAGTTTTAGGGGTTCGAAAAATTCATACGAACGCCGGGGGTTTTTCGTGTTGACAGATTTTAGAGTTTCTAAATCTCTATATTTGGTTGCATTTTAAGTCACCCAAAACCATAGTAAGGTTAACTTACAAAGATTGTGTTCTTGAGTCGTCCTAGGGTCGTTCGGCTCGTCCAAAATCCTACGAACGGATCTACGAAACGCAAAGTTCCCGACTTTGGCCACGAACGTATTTGCAATCAACGATTCAAGAGTTAGATTGGGGATTTGAGAGGAAAAACGAGATTGAGAACCTAAGATACTACTTACCAAAGATCTAAGCACTGTGATCCTTGATCTACACACTTCCTTGGTTGGATTTGGTTGCCGGAAAGTTGCCGGAAGTTCGCCGGAAGTTCGCCGGAAAGGTGTTTTGGCTTTGGGAGAGTTTGGGATGAAGAAGGGATTTGAAAGGATGATAATGGGGTGTTGGGGGTGTATTTTTGCCATTAAAGAGACAAAAATCCGACAAGTGATCTGCTGCTACAGTACCTGCACGTGCTACAGTAGTGCTCAGTAGCCGCGTGCTACAGTAACAATTTTTTTTTTTTATTTAAAATATTAAGATTTCTTATCTTCAAAAAATAAAAATCATAATGTGGGAATTATCCGTGATCGTTGGGACAATTCGATAAACTCTTTTCGAGTTGTTATCTTCTGATAAATAATAAATTCTGCTCTCTCGGAATTATTTCGGTTTAAATCCAATTCTTTATTTTTGGATTTAAATTTTCGATGGCAATTTCTCGGGTATTACAATCTACCCTCCTTAAGAAACAACTTCGTCCCCGAAGTTGCGCGACTTATTGACCGATTGATTAATTGCGATTGTATCATTGTGTTTTGTTGTTTGATATTATTTGGGATACATAATATTCGGGTTGTTACAAATAGAAATTGAGCTTTTCAAACGGGCAGCTAAGTTGGTAGGGAAGAACTGCTGCGCAGCGGGAAATCCTTCTCTATACAAGTTCTCGGATGAGGTTTTTAAACAGAACTTCAATAGGCGAGAGTTCTTAGTGTTCAAAACCACGACCTTGCGCCATCCTTGATTTCAACATCTTTGGGGGCTTCTCGCAGTTCAACACTAGACCTTTGTAGTGGTCCGACTTTGGCTCGGGCAAGTAGTTTCACAACTAGCTTCCAATAACAGCCTTTGCTGTGGGAAGAAGTCTGCGAATTCGGTGTCCTCCTTGTTGTACCACCAAGTGGTCACACCAAAGGGTAGGGCTATGGCGTCGCTCTACACTTTTACAAATATTAATTTTGAAAACCATCGATATAAAAGCTTCAATTGCGGTGTGTATGTGACTCATATTTGGTAACTTTTCATATTTTTTGTATTTTAAATCTATATCAATATACTTCATTATGTTATGGAAATTTTTAAAATATTTATTTCGGTAAAATTATCCAAAATCAACAAAGAATTTCAAAAATAACTTCCAAAAGGGGCTAAGCTAATTAGGGCTTTTGAAGCGCCCGGGAAAGCCCTCAATTAATTTTTAACGACAATTTTCTCAAAAGTTTAACCGATACACATGATTCTTTATTATGGATCATTTCTTGAAATTATATAATATATATTATATATATATATTCAAATTTTAATTTAAATATTTTTTTATATACTTTAAATTGTAATGGAATATTTTCTTAAGTTTGTTCGAACAATGAACTATATATATATATAGCATTACGATTTATGGTTTAACATTAGTGATTTGAAGAAAAATGAAGCTAGATTATAGATAACTATATTTCTAAAATTATATAAAATATTCAAGGATTTCTAGAAATATTATTAATTATTTATCTATCTATCTATTAGCTATTATCTATCTATTATCTTTTATATAAAAGTAATATAGTCCTTTTCCCTCCACCCCCTCCCCCATTTTCAACAATCTAACTATGTTTAATCCCACAATTGATGGCATTTAAAAAGAAAGGAAAATAAATTTCATATTAATAGAAAGTTTTCAAAAAATCAATTCAACAAATAAGTAGATTTGATTGATAATTTTTATGGCTGTAATACCTTTTCGAATATAACTTAAAATTCATTTTTAAAATTAAATCTATTTGTATTTGAATTGTCTGGAATGTCATTATTACTACTAATCACTTTCACATTTAAATCTATCCGATTCAAAAAAAAAATAGCATATTATTGCAGGATACATTTGCTAAAATAACACACAAAAAATACGATTTATTTTTCGGCGAATAGTCTATACATTCTAGGAAAATAGTGGTAGTTCATGTCACACAAATTACAAAGAAATACGGATATGGTATGTGTAACAACCCCAATTTTCGGCGCAGCGGAAAGAAAGTGTGCTACTCTAGATGTTGTCGGCTCGAGAGTGAAAGGCTGACCCCACAAACTAACATAAGCTCTTTCCAATGCGTTTTGGCCTCACTCACGCACACCCTGGAAGACTTCCCAGGAGGTCACCCATCCTAGAATTGCTCCAAGGCAAACACACTTAACTTTGGAGTTCTTATAGGATGGTTACCAAGAAAGAAAGGTACCTTGTTGGTATGAGTACCTTATTTCACTCCATTTAAACCATTCACCGTGGTATTACATTCCTCCACCCTTAAGATCGCAAAGTCCTCGTTGCGCTCGGCCATCCACATCTCGTGAATGCCTCAACCATCCACATCCTGTGGATCTTTTACCTTCTAGGCACCTGAATACCACAGCACGCGATCGCGGTTTGGCTTTGATACCATCTGTAACACCCCCATTTTCGGGGCAGTGAAAGACAGTGTGCTACTCTAGATGTTACCGGCTCAAGAGTGAAAGGCGGACCCTACAAACCAATATGAGGTATTTCCAGTGCGTTTTG
Source organism: Hygrophila difformis (assembly GCA_030278955.1). Taxonomy (NCBI): domain Eukaryota; kingdom Viridiplantae; phylum Streptophyta; class Magnoliopsida; order Lamiales; family Acanthaceae; genus Hygrophila; species Hygrophila difformis. Next base: position 14,134,933 of record JAOANR010000001.1, read on the forward strand.
ACTTCACTCACGCACACCCTGGAAGACTTCCCAAGAGGTCACCCATCCTAGAATTGCTCCAAAACAAGCACGCTTAACTTTGGAGTTCTTATAGGATGGTTACCAAGAAAGAAAGGTACCTTGTTGGTATGAGTAGCTTATTTCACTCTATTTAAGCCATTCACCGGGGTATTACAGTATGGAGCGGACATGCGGACAGCGTCGCTGAGAAGTATCATATCAAGTTGCTGAATTGTGTTGGTCTTGTCGCTCAATTACATAGGGCCATGCCACTGAATTGTGTGGACTCCGTCACTGAGATGCGTTTAAAATGCATAGAAGTATATCGCTGAAATGTATAAATTTGTGTTGTTGAAATGAATACAATAATGTCGTTGAATTACATATCCCATGTCGCTGAATTTGTATAGTCCATGTCACTGAATTGTGTATGCTCCGTCGCTGAGATGCGTTTAAAATCGCAATGAACTTCAAACGGCTCTAACTTCAAAACGTCATTGAGATGACTATAATAATGTCGCTGAATTGTATAGGTCGCGTTGCTGAAATGCATTGGCTCTGTCGCTGAATTGTGTATGTCATGTCGCTAAATTGTATATCCTATGTAAAATTACGAAACTAACCCTACAAATAATCTCAACCGTTGGATAATGAAATTGATCAATGGCTGCGGACGGACGTCCGCACGGAATGGCATCCGGACCCTAACCAATAAGCCAAATCGTTATTCCCAAATACGATTTAATTTTGATTATTTCCATCGCTAGTATTAACTGTATAGATGTCCAGAAAGAAGATAAATGAAAGAGTATCGGAAAAAAAAAAAAAAAAAATCGCACGTTTGTGTTCCAATACGGATGGAGCCAAATCCGTATGTGCGGAATCAATTTGCAGTCGTTGATTAATTTCCCGATCAGACGGTTGTAATGATTTATGGGGTTAGTTTGGTAATTTTGTAATTTTGAAGTATATTGTCAGCAAATTATATCGCTTTACTCAGGGACATTTTGAAGTTATCGCTGATATATGCTACAGCTAATCGCTAAATTATGCTTAATATTTCGCTAAAATCAGTTTATGTTGTCGCTGAGTGATGTTATTTCCATAGATGAGATGATCTAATTCACCTTGTATCTCTGAGTGATGTACGTTGCTTATGTTAACTTCTCACGTCGATGTTGAGGTGAACGTTGTTCGCTGATCTTACATTTCATAGTCGCTGACTGACTGTTCAAATATCGTTGTTGTAACAAATTATGTCGTTAATATTCCTCAGGGTTTTGTCCCTGTACTCTGCCAATATTTTCACTGATTTGCCTCTATGCCGTCGATGAGGTTATAACAAGGAAGTTACTTAAGGAAAATAATCGTTTTAGATACGAATCTACAAAAGATTAGGAAAATGATCTTCATGATTTTGGTAAGTAAAGAAATGGTTAGATATTTTTTTTAGACATTTATACCCTTATCAATTTACCGCCGTCAGATTGAACTCAATGGATGAGATTGATGTGCGGACGTGCGGATTGGAGACGGCTTCCGCACAACAACCTTCCCCAAAATCGCAACTTTAATTGTAAAATAGAAAACAAAACCTTGAAAATTTGAATAATTTCGTATCCACAATCCCCAAGTGATTCACATCGATTACATAGAATATTGGCTGAATAAAAATAAAATTAAATATGAAATATGAAATAATTTATAAAATTATACATGTATAAAATTATACAAGTGTTTCAAACGGGAACTGATTTGCGCCCCCCCCAAATATGCGCCCCCCAATTTTTTTCCCTTTTTACCCCTGAAAATGTGTATGTTTTATTTTTGTTTCTTTTTAATTTTCATTTCTCAATATTTTTAATACTGTGATAACTTAAAAAATATAAATCAAAATTTAAAACAAATTACATATTTAAAATCTACCCTTCGAGATCTTTGCAAAGAGTATAAATATGAATATGTAAAAATGTACGGTTTAAAAGCCGATTTTTTTAATATTATTTATCAAACAGTTGCGATAATTTGAAAAATATAAATTGAAATTTCAAAAAAAAAAAATACAAATTTAAACCTACGCGAAAAGAACTTCGCAATAGTACAAATATGGGTATGTAATAGACAATAAGAAAGAAGGTTTAAAGACTTAAGTACAATTATTTGCATTTTTCACAGAGTCTAATCTATGGTCCCGCCAAATTCAGGTTCTCTTCTAGGTCTTTCAAAAGTTCTCCATTGTTGTATACGATTCGCATAGAAATGTTGCCATTCTCTAGCTCCGTTATTCGCATACCGTGTGCACCATGTTGTAATTGGAGGAACTGGATGATCGGAGAGCAGATGTAGTTGGACAAAGTGATTTCTGTCTACGAAAGCAATCGCGATTTCTCTGTGCTCTCCGATAAAAGAATCGTACCTTAGAGGCACATGAGTGAGACAACCTTCCAGATAATCTGTGAACGTATAGAGCACAACATTATAAGCCGAGGCAATGACCACTCCGTGATCTATTGTGTCCATCCAATGATCTTGACTAGTAGGACTCTGAAAATTATTGATCGTTCGTAAAACTCTTTCTGTCTGATCAGACCCACCGTAGATTGTGTCATACATATATGAGTGTTCTCTGATCTCGTTAATCAGCTTAGCTCGAACATCTGGCCATTTCTCTTCATCGAGGGGGAGCGTCGTCACAAAATTCAGAAACTATTTTCTTTTCGTTCGGTTTCAGTCTACAAACAAATTCATGACCCTCAAAATTTTCATAAGGTGGGTGATTATGAATGCCACACTCTACCGATAACTTCCAAAAATCATTATGTAAACTTTGAGCAACCCCCCTAAGTTTGAATGGACAATTATTTTTTTTCGACCCGGTATTTTTCACCAATGACGCCTCTCCCGATCTATGTGGCCTATACTTACCCTCCCTTTCACAACCAAAAACACATCTTGCTTTACGAGTTTCAGTACGATTATTTGATTTGGTGATTACCACTATGAAGCCATTCTTTCTCGCAGTGGCTTGTACCCATTCACGCATTTCGTTCTTCGATTCAAAAATCTAAAATAAATTATATATAAATATGTTAAGTAATGAAAATTTGTAGGTAAACTAAATGATGCTTATAAAAAAGAAGAATGGAGTAAAAATTACCCGACTTGTCGTGAATTGTGGCGTATAATCTTGTCCAGAGCCAGGAACGTTTGAGCTAACTTCGTTTGTTATTCCATCACTCGGATGATTATTGTTTTCGAACACCCAACTATCAGAATTTTTGAATGGCAAATTGCTAGAGAATGATGAGTTAAAATCATCCATATTTGTAAGATGATTTTCCGGAGTTTAAAAAGCTGGGAGATAGAGATTTGTTGTGAGTGACAAATAAATAACTCTAGTATTTATAGGAAAATTTCAAAAAAAATTGAAAATTACCGCGAAATAAGAAAAATACCTCGTTGCTTTGATAAGTCGATTTCAGAGTTTATGGAGAATAGAACTTTAGAATTGACGTAGAAGAATGAATAATACAGTAGAGACTTACCCTATTTATAATTCTCTAAACCTAAATCCAAAAAAATAAGGAATTAATAAAATAAAATATTTCATTAACCTAAATCCTAAAAAATCCCTATTTTTTAGGATTTAGAATGGAGGTAGAAGAATATTTCATTACCTTATTTATAGGAAAGTTTCAACAAAAAAATCCTAAAGAAAAAAACAATTAATACCTAAAATTAAAGGGGGCAAAAAAGGAAATTAGATGGGGGGTGGGGTGGGCGCGGATCCCTGGCGGTTTCAAACCAACTGCCCCGGACTCGGTCTTTCCGGTCACCAGCTCTACACCATATCTGAAATATGAATCATATAGTCTGAGTGCCGGCCAAAAAAAAAAAGAATTGTTCTTCAAAGTAAAATTAAAAGAAAGGCTAATTGCCTTTAATAAGATGCTTTGATAGAATTTATCTATCAAAGTTTAACTCTTAATTGCATTAAAAGTTTGCATTATTTATTTTGAAAAATTATCATACACATTTTTCCTTTTTCACATTTTATAATATATATACCTTTTTTCTACATAAAATTTAGAGTTAAATATTTTTATAGGCCACTATAAGGAGCTATTTCCGTATTTAGGCCATCAATTGTTCCTATTATGGTTTTCGGCCATCACATGCCATTTGGGCCGAATTTGTGGTCATTTTGACCAAGTCAACGGCCCAACGGGCCGCATATTTGACATTCTCCATGTGATGGCCTAAAAGTGAAAATGCTCTCTTCTGGTGGCCTATTTAATTTTATTTATTTGCATAATTAAAACGGATAATACTCAATCACATTATAAATGTCTCATTTTTTTTTTATCTGTCATAATATTTTTTTATCTCATTTTCATTATAGAAAATAGTTAAATATTAATTACTAAACCTACCCCATCATAGACATCAATAAATATTTGTTTCATATTTATTTCATTATTTATTTTATAACTATATATTTCATGTAGGGGTATTTTTGGGCACTATATTTTTGGTCGAGATAGATAGTATTTAATGTAACAGTATATTATGCTTTAAATTACATATAAACTATGAATTTTTATGATGTGATTGTGATTAGTTTAAATTTTTAATTAATTTATTTATGTGTGATGTTAAAGTTGTGGGTAGAATTTATTAATGATAGTGGGTTTAAAATTTTAATTATTTATTGATGTAATGGGATGATATAGGTTTAATGATTAATGTTTAATTATTTCATATAATGAAAATAAGAGAAAAATGTTATGGCGGGTAAAAAGGAAATTGAGACATAAATAATGGGATTGAGTATTATTTATTTTAATTATGCAAAAAAAAAAACAGAGGCCACCAAAAAGGAAAGCGTTTCCACTTTTAGGTCATCCCATAGAGAATGACAAATATGCGGTCTGTTGGGCCGTTGACTTGGTTTAAATGGTCATAAATTCGACTCAAATGCCCTGTGATGACCTAAAACAATAATAGGAACAATTGATGGCCTAAAAACAGAAATTGCTCCTTAGTGGCCTAAAAAGTATTTAACTTTAAAATTTAAGTGTACATGCGAATGTATCTATTGAGGAAAAAACCATTTTTTAAATTAATTTAATCAATTAGAAACTAAAATGAATTTTAAATATAAAATTAAATTAACATCAATACATCATATTAATCCACCACATATTTTCTAGCATGTTTAGCCTATTTAGCAAATAAATATGAAGTATTTATTTATTTATCTAGTTATTTTTATATTTCCTTTTTCCCTTTAATCTGACCTGTTATTTACCCTATCTCAAGCCCATTATATTGGGCAGTGTAAGTAATCGTTATCGTCGCACTTTCCTAAACATAAAGTATATATGATCAATAAGAGATCACATTTAAAAAATCATTAATTAATACTCCAAAACTTGTCAATTTGTGCCTGCCAATTTCTCTTGGTGTGCACTTTCAAGTTCTTGAGGATATGAAAGGTAGGAAATATTAGACTTTTGCCATCAGATGATCAATTTGGTCTGTAACAAATGTTTTGAAGCTTTTTAATAAAATCGGGTATCAAAACAATTAGGGTTGGAGAAAAAAAATGAAATGATATTCCAACAAATGATAAGTATCTTTTTGTCCGTACCCAAGAGACCATCCATCACCGGGATACTCTCTGTAGAACAAGCACTGATGGCAATGCACCAAGAGAAGTTTCCAATGTTGTCTTGTTGATTTATGATTTGTTGTGAATCTTGGGCGATTCTTTGATGGTTGAATATAATTGTTTTTCAAGTGTGGGATCGTTGTGGATGAGAATGATGACGACGACGAGAGTGGTGGCGTTGAAGTGAACCCTGTGATGGCTATTGCTTTTATGGTCAAGGATGGGTCGGGCATTGTTTCAGTTGGCTGAAGTAGAGTGAACTCGAGATGCTAAATATTATTATCACCAGAAAGCTCTGGAATTTAAAATTAAAAAAATAAATAAAGAAAAACAAGCGAGAAAATACTACTATTAACAAAGGGAAAGGCAAAACAAACAATTAAAACAAATGTTGCAAAAACAAGAATAGAAACGGTTCAAAAACAAGAATAGAAACCGAGCTTTCTCGGTAGTAAATGCATCATCATCACTACTTCGGTGGTGGGAAGAAGATTTCCTCGGCCTTTCTCTTGGACGAGAACTTGTGCTCAACATCAGCACCAACATTGAACGACGCCTGCAGCACCTCAGGCGACAGAGCCTTCCACACCGATGTCCTACCCGCCAGATGAGTGAAAACCGGACTGCAATTCAAACAAAGCAACCCACAGAAAATATAGGGGTGGGGTATCAGAGAAAATCTTGTAAACAATAGTACTTTAAAAAATTTCACAGAATTAATAAAGGGGTGTGACTGACTTGGGTGTTGTGATGATCGAGAACCAATCCATGCCATCCGGGTCGCAAATCTTCGACACAACAAAGAATCTAGGAACAATGAACAGATTACCAGCTTTGACAGTGGTCTCCAACACTCGCTTCCCATCAATGCCAACCACTTGAACCCTGCCACTGCCTCTCACAATGTAGGTCACCTGCAGAGCAGAGTCACAAGAGAAACCGGGAGAACACATTGCCCCGCCACAAAGCCTGACAAGATCAGCACCAAGGCCGACCTCAGCTACCAAAGGTAAGTTCTTGGTGTTCAAGACAACCACCTTGCCCCCATCCTTGATGTCAACATCTAAGGGAGCTTCCTCACAGTTTAATGCCAAACCTTTGTAGTGGTCAGGATTTGGCTCGGGCATCTTGGTGTTGGCAGGGAGCTTCACAATTCCCTTGTTCTGTTGGCTGCCAACGAGAGCCTTCGCTGTGGCTTCGTCCACATCCCAGGCACGGGTCACGAATTCAGTTGTAAAGCCAGTGAAGATACCATTCGGACCAGTTAGAAAAAATTCCGTGAATGATCCCGCCTTGTGTGCCGTTGATGTGTCGCCTAGGAACAGAACTGCAAATTCTGTGTCTTCCTTATTGTACCACCAAGTGGTCACACCGAATGGGAGGGCTATGGCATCACCCTTCTTGATTGCAATTACCTTCTCCTCTTTTTCCGGGAGGATAATCCCGGCCACTCCAGCACCTTTTCAAATACCATTAATTTTGAAACATCATATCATAAATATAAAAGCCAACCGATAAATTAACAAAATCAAAGAGTCAACACAGGTAAGTAAATACCTTGAAGAACGTAGGCAACCTTAGCGGAATCGGAGTATCGGGGAAGAGCAAAGCCACTCTTCTCAAGGACGAGCTTGGCGGCGCCGATGTTGCCTTCCTTCAACATGGGGAGTTCATTGGGGCACCAGGCGTAGTAGGCACCACCATCTCCGCCGTAAACCTTCTTGCTGAGCTTGGGCGACAAATCGAGCTCCATAATAAAATAAAATGATTGTGAAAAGAGGACCGATATGATGCGATAATGATTGAGAAAATGGAATGAGTCTGCAAAATATAACGTGGTATAAATAGGAGGGCAGCGGGCGAAGGCTAAAAGGATATAATAAAATCTAGTAAATCTCGCATATTTCTACTTCTGTTGCGATTTGTGACTTTTATTCGTAACTTTTGGTATTGTTTGTTTGTTAAATCTATAGATTATACTGTTTGAAAGATTTATTTCAGTAAAATTATCAATAATGGAGTAGAATTTAAACGTTATCTTTTGAATTAATATTTAAATATTTTTTTTTTTTTTTTTTTTTTTTTTTTTTTTTTTTTAATTTTAACCGATTCAGATGCTTATTTTTATGGATTATTTCTGATTTGTTATACATGAATTAAAAAGAGAAAAAGAAAAAGAAAACCGCTATTATTATTGTTAGTATGCTACATTGCTACTAAGTTTTTGGAAACGTTACATATACTTGATTTTGATCGTGCCAAAACTCTCATTGAGACAGGTACCAGATTGTCTAATGAATGTGACGGACATACCCGCCTCCATATATGTTTTGTCATTGGCTTGGCTTGTGAAAACTTATAATTATGGCTTGTTTTATTTCTCAAGCAAAAATTATGAGCTCATTGCTTACATATTGTTGCTGGTACCAACAATATCTATATAATAAATTCAGAATACTTTATAATAAATTCAGAATATTTTTTGACCTGTGCAGACTCTTTTGTCCTTATTAAATTTAATTCATCATTCTTAATTTTAAAAGGTTAATCAGTCATTATATGCTCATTTTTAGATCAACGGTTCTAAAGTTTACATGTAATTCATCAGACACATCATCAATATCTATATTTAGAAAATAAATCTATCTATTAATATAACAAAATCTTGATAAAATCTTCATATATATTTTAAAAAGATATAATTGATTACAAATATATATATATATAAATTGATTGTATAATAATATTTTAAAAAATATTAATACTATAATATATTAAATAAATTTAATATGTTATAAATTTATGTCTAAAAGAATATATAATCATATATCAATATAAGAAATAAAATAACCATATTTTAAATAAATATATTTAATTGAAAATAAGATGTAAACAATAAATTGACCCTAAAATATTGATTAATGTAAAATGACTAATAACCTAAAAATTTTATACCATTCTAAACAAATTCTACATATTTTTTTTTCTTTTTTAAAGAAGAAAAGAAAGAAAAGGAAAAAAGACTAAAACACATTATTGTTTAATTATTAGACATAATATCCTTAATTCAGTAATTCTCATCAATTTTAGTACGAAGTATAAAATAAAAATGTATATGAAATTTGGAGTAACTTTTTATACAATTTTTTAAATAATTTGTACTGTAAAAGAATATAAGAAGTATACTCCTAAAAGACTTGGTATCGGAGTATAAATTCGATTTTAAGGCTTAAAATAATAATGAATTTAAAATAATAAAAATTTAATTAAATTAAATGAAAATATTAACTACCAATTTTTTTCATAATCAATATGGAAAAGAAAAAATTGGAGAAAATATTACGGACTAAAATAACATTTAAAAAATTAACAGATAATCAAATGTAATTATAATTAAAATTTATTTTATATAATTATGGATTAGTCCATAAAAACTAATCACAATAAAAATTTGAAATACATTACGTAATACTTCCTCCGTTCCTATATAAATGTCACGGACCCACATTTCACGCAATCCAATACACATATTTAATCCGTAATAACTCAAATTTCATACAAGTAAAAATTATGAAAATTTTATATTCTAAATCTATGCGATTAGACGAATCCAACAAGATCTCACTTGACTATATTTTATCTTATATAATTGTATTAAAAAGTTGAGTCAAAGTTACTCAATGAATAGTGACAAAAGTCAAAACGTTACATTTAAAAAGGAACGGAGGTAGTAAAATATAAGTTTTAAATGATGACAAAAAAGTATATAAAAAATATTTTTTAAAAACTTCAGGGATAATAGTCAAAATATACACATGTTAGGGAGTAAAACTAATAGTTTTTTAGAACATTAATAATGCAAAATATACTCAACCAGTTCCGGTAATACCATCCCAAAACTTTTGGGCACGGTATTTTAGGTATAATGGATTTTTGTGATAAAGCTGAGTAATTAGTTGATGCTATGTTTTAGTTGATGTTTACGGAGTAAGTTTTTTCTAAAAAGGGAAATGTAACAATTATAGTGTGATGGACCAAAAAGGAAAGTGAGACAGAATTAGTGGAACGGATGGAGTAGTTTTTTCTAATTTTGAATAGTTTTTTTTTTTTTTTTTTTTTTTGAGAGGCAAAAGATGTCTTTATTGCCAACATAGTTGGTGCCATGAGCCCCAACCTCAGTCGAATACAATATGTTTGAACACAATAAACGCTGCCCACCCTGCACAGGCCCAGTCGAGGGCTTACCATCTTACCATCCTTCCTCAGAACCTCAAACAATCAGCAAAAAGACAACAATTCGAAAACTACCCGATACAGCCTCACTTCAACTCCACCATACCATGTACAGACAAAAAGAACAACAATTAGGATGCACGCAAAACCACTTCAGAGGAAAAGTATACTGACCGTTCCACTGCAACCTGGCAAGTGAATTCAAAACCATAACTCAATCGGATCCCCCCAGCAGCCCCCTTTCTAGCCCAATCATCAGCTACAGAGTTGCATTCCCTAACTATGTGTTCAAATCTTACCTCACCTCCACAATACGTCACAGCCAGGATCGGACCAAGCAGGTGATTAAATCTCCATGGAATTTTACCCGGATACTCCATCCACCGAACAACGTTAATCGAGTCGCACTCAAACACTATTCTCGGCAATGGAAAACCTTGATCGCGTAGGAGAGCTGCACAAGTCCTGCTAAGCGCTGTCACTTCAGCCTCATTTGAGTCCTTCCACCCAATAACCTCTGACAGAACAAATATGATCTTGCCATCCTCAGTTCTAACTACCTCCCAATTCCAGCCGGCCCGGGGTTGCCCAACGATGAACCATCGGTATTCATCTTCCACCAACCCGACTCCGGACATTTCCGAACCACCCCTTCCCTCCCCATCCGATGATTAGGACGCGTTAACAACCCCAGCCTTCCAATTTGGCTCATATCAATATCCCCACAAGAGAAAACATCCTCACCAGTGGCAGCCTTCCACCAAACACCAAATCTCCACCTTACTTCGGAAATAATCAAATTTATATGAAATGTTGTGTTCTTAAAAACTACCCCATTTCTGTGCTTCCAGATTGCCCACATTACAGCTGCCCCTACCATCTTCCAAGCTTCCTCACTTCTCTTTTTTGGAAACCACTCTACCCACCATGTCACCAACTGTTCCACCATACTTGGCATTGCCCATTCAACACCAAACCATCCCACTGCAGTATACCACAAATCCAATACAGCTGGGCACCTGCAAAACAAGTGATCGATATATTCCATCTCAGTGTCACACAACGGACAGCGGGCAATAGTCCAGTCCAAACACCCCCTAGCAGCTAGACATGCACGAACAGGTAACGCATTCTTTAAAGCTTTCCACATCAGTAGTTTTACTTTGCCCGGACACTTGATTTTCCACAATTTTTTCCACACATTCTGCCGCTCCTCCCCCACACTTCGGCTACCCCTCTTCCAGCATGACTTAGATGTGAATCCTCCATTCGCCTCCCACCTCCATTTGATTGTATCCTCCATATATCTATTCATTGGTTGTCCGTTTAGCAGAGCCATCAGGTTAAGCCAGACATCAACCTCCCAATCGAACAATTGTCTTCTCCACTCTGTTCTCCATTCCCAATTTAACCCCATCCATGAAACAAACTCGTTAATCGTGCCATTTTTTATTGCAAGCTAAGGCAAACAAACGCGGGAATGCCTCACTGAGTATACCACAACTCTCCAACCAATTATCTGCCAAAACCGCGTCCGTTCCCCATTTCCCACCTGAATAAAAAAATTACTCTTATCACCCTCATCCCCCATATTATCCCAAGCTTTACAGATATGAACCCACACGGATCTAGCTTTAACCACCTTCGGAACAAGGGGGCTCTCGCCATCATAATACTTCTCGCCAATTATATCTTTCCATAGAGCCTTATCAACCCCAAACCTCCACCTCCATTTAAACATCAACGCATTATTAAAATTCTGAATCTGCCTAATCCCCAGCCCGCCACCCTTCACTGGTTCACAGATCAAATCCCAACTAATGGTATGTAATCTCCTTTGTCCATACCACTCATTCCAAAAAAAGCTTCTTTTGATCTGTTCCAACTGATCTGCCACACTCCTCGGGACCTTAAATATCGACAGAAAATATAATGGTAGATTGCTCAAGACTGATTTGATCATACACAGGCGGCCAGCCTGTGATAATAGACGCGCCTTCCACCCAACCAATTTCCTTTCCACCCTCTCGATCACGGGCTTCCAAATCTCCACTCCATTCAACCGACCCCCAATCGGAACCCCTAGGTAGTCCATTGGCCAGACTCCAACCTTGCAGCCCATGACTGCTGCCGCATCCCCAACCAGCCCATCGTCACAGTTGATTCCCAGTAGCAAACTCTTTCCATAGTTTATCCTTAAACCCGTCGCCAAAGAAAAGCACCGAAGGATTCTTTTAATACATGCTATCTGCCGAACCTCTCCTTCACAAAATAGAATCGTGTCGTCCGCATATTGTAGATGGGACACCATCCGACCCCCACCCTTCGCTTCCAACCCTCCAAAGATCCCCATCTCTCGTGCTTTATTCAACATCCTATTAAGAATTTCGGCGATCAACACAAAAATGTATGGAGATAACGGATCTCCCTGTCGAATGCCTTTTTGGAGATTGAAGAATTTTGTTGGCGATCCGTTAACAAGAACAGCCGCTGCTGCTGTAGTAATACAGCTCCTCATCCACTCTATCCATTTGTTTCCAAAATTCATCGCCTCCAACACCCTCAACATTGCATCCCACGAAACATTATCGTAGGCTTTCGCAAAGTCTAATTTAATTACGAATCCCATTTTCCCAGCCTTCATGGTAGAATTGATCACTTCTGCCGCGATCAAAACCCCATCGAGGATTTGCCGCCCCTTTACAAATGCCATTTGTTCAACTCCCACCACTTCTCCTAAAACATCTTTCAATCTATTGGCTAGGACTTTCGCCACTATTTTGTAAACACTACCCACTAATGATATCGGTCGGTAGTCCCCAAATTCTGACGGATTAGCCACCTTAGGGATCAAAGCAATGAAAGAATCCCCTACCTTCCTGGGAAGCTTACCTTCAACCTCAAACCTCCTGAATACAGCCATTAGATCATCTTTAAGCCGTTCCCAATACTTCTTACAAAAGACTAAATTGAATCCATCCGGTCCCGGCGCTTTGTTGCCATTACAAGCCCATACCACTGACCTGACCTCCTCTACGTCAAAGCCCCTTGAAATCCACTCCTTGTCCTGATTCCCTATCAATTTTAGACCCAGACCATCCACCTTGAACACCACTGTATTGGAATTTTTGAACTGCTCCTTAAAAAATTCAAACGCATTTTCTTTCACTATTCTCGATTCCTCAATCCAAACACCGTCCACCTTTATACCCCCAATAAAATTCCTCCTCCTCCTGGCCCCTGTCTCCGTATGGAAGAACTTCGTATTTTGATCCCCCTCCTTAACCCATTGAATCCTCGACTTCTGAAACCATCTTCTTTCCTCATCTAAGAGTAAATTTTTTAGCTCTTTCTTTTTGCTCAACCACACCTCCTTATCAGCCCCAACAATACTGCCTCCCTGATAAGAATCTTCCAACTCACAAATCTCCTCTTGTGCTTTTTTAATATGGGAATCCAACTCCTTATGGCCATACCCCTCCCATTCTTTTATTCTTGCCTTTAGACCCCGGAGCCTGCTACACAGCTTGCTCTCCCACCTCGGGCTATCCTCCTCCCACGACTTATAAACCAACTCATTGAAGCCTTTATCATCCATCCAATAATTAAATACACGAAAAGGCTTAAAAACCCACTCCTTTCCCCCAACTTCTAAGCAGATTGGCGAATGATCCGACAACACCGATTCGCATAATTTTTGAACTACATCCCCTTCAATACAAAGCCAATCAGCAGACACCAAGAACCTATCCAGTCGACTCCGAGCACTCCCTCCCCTCCCAACCCATGTGAACCTTCCTCCCTCCAACGGTAAATCCACCAGCCCCACTCGGTCGATGAAGTCCCTAAAATCCCTGGAGGAAGCACCCGCCCCCGACTCCCCTACTCTCTCTTCCTCCCAAACCACAACGTTGAAATCCCCTGTTAAACACCACGATTCGCTGTTATCGACATCACATTTTTGTACTAGTAACTCCCAGAATTCCCTTCTCAAACTTATGTCATTGGGGGCATGTATGCAAAGCAAATTCAGCATCTTGCTAACTCCACTGACTTTACCCCTTAGCCATATAAACCGATGCTCCCTCTCAAGAACACTAAATGTAACACAGCTTTCATCCCAGGCCACCAGCAGTCCCCCAGCATTACCAACTGAAGGTTGGAAGCAAAACTTACATCCGAGTAATGCCCATAGCCTATGGACCAGACTATCCTTAATCTCAGTCATCTTTGTCTCCTGGAAGCATACGATAGACGGTTTATGCTTCCTACACAATCGCATAATCGCCCTCCTCCTCACCCCACCATTAAGACCTCTCAAGTTGCAAGTTAGAAACTTCATAACGAACACATACCACACAGAAATCAATCTCCCCGCAACCTCTAGGATTCTCTGTCCACCTCCTCAGCAATCCTCTCTAGGACCAAATCTTTTTCCATTAAGAACCCCAACCCCAACCTCTCGGCCATGACCATTGTCTCAATTATCTCCGATCGATCGACCAGCATAAACCCCGCCTTGCTTCTAAACGTAGTGAATTGGAGCGTGGCAAACTCTTCTTCCGATTCGCCGGACGCCAATCTTGCTGTCATCTCTTTCCTCCGGCCTACTAGGCAGATTTGCCCCCCCCTTTCTCTTTCCCTTCCGAGCTATCCTTTTCCCCCCTCCGGTAACTCTAGCCAAGGCCTCCTTTATCACCTCTATCTCTTTCGCCCATCTTGCCTTCGCAAACTTATCCTCCTCGAAATCGGACGAACTACCCGCCTCAGTTATAATCACCCCCTCCTTCAAGCCTAGCGCCCCCACCCCTGGAGAATTAGCCTGCTCCATCAAAGTCTCTGGGATGGCATCGAGGCATTGAGCATCCTCCCAATCCGCCCTCCCATTGTCCGATCCCCTCTCTGTGGTATCCCCCCCTCCAAGTTAGAACCGGAGGAATCCTTACTACCAAGTCCAGCAGCCTCCCTCTGATCTATCTGCACCATCCCTGTACCCAATCCAGGATTAGGCGAGCCCTCACTATTGGGCCTGCCACTCTTCTCCCTCTCACTAACTCCTATTCTTGGGCCATCCATGTCACTCGGCCCGTCCCTCCTCGACAGCCCACCAATGTCATGGTTCATAACCTATATTGGGGATTCCTCCAGTCCCACACCCTCCATATGGCCCACTAGGCCTCTTTTGAAATTATCATCCCTGGCCATACAGCCGTTGGGAACCTCAGTAAATGAGTGTGAATTATTACCAGCCGCCACCTTTATGTTCTCCCCCTCCCCATGCACTCTCCCGCTTGCCCTTTGCCCTTCCCCATGCAAGCTTGTCTAGGATCCCCTATCATGTATCTTCTCTACCCGACCCCCCCGTTCTCCTCCTCTACCGGATAATTACTATCAATGGGGGCATTGGAATCGGCGGCCTCCACCACCTTATCACAGTAATTTGGAATCAACCTCACTGGGAACCTTCTACCCTTGACCAAAATTGTCACTCGTGAAGGGACTGTTGCATGTTCTTTTACTGCCACCAGAATCCGAGCTCTGTCGAACCTCTTCCTCCCCCTTGTTTCACTATCCATGTTCATGACTCTACCCCAGTTCCCAGTAATCCTTCGGAAATTTTCTTCACACCATACCGCATATGGCAGCCCGAAGACGTAAACCCACATCAGCTGGTTTCGCACAACTGTTTCATCCGTCCACTTTCTTTTCCATTCAACAAAATCACGATCCCCTTGATCTGCCGGAATTGGGCCCTCTCCTCCACACACCTGAAGACCACCACCAAGACCAAGCCTCCACCATATACCAACTCATCACAATCTGTAAACTCCTTGTATAACCACTCCTGAAATTCCACCAACACCTCCAACCTTCGGATGTGCACCACTGCAGATCGCTCAAGCTAGTTCTGATCGTTCTCAACGACCTTCAGTTCCACAACCTTATCGGCCCTGTTCATGCTCCCTTGTTGAGTCCCCCTCCTATCTCCCCTTACCACTTCCACATACGAACGATCATCCCTCCATGCCTCAATGAACTCCCCTCCACCACCTCTAATCTTTCCAGGTCCCAAACTTCCTCGAAGTCGATTAAATCCTCCCGGTCTCAACTTGTCTGCTCCTCCCCCCATCCCTCCGAACCTCTTGCTATCTACGGCCCAACTAGCCACTATTTTCCTACCCTTCAAAACCCTTCCATTCATGTTTCCGATAACCTTCTCAGCCTCCTCTTTGCTTTGAAATCTGAAGAACCCAAACTTACATCCTCTAACCTCCCATTTCCTCACTGGGATAAACCATTCCCTCACCTTAGCCACAGCCTCTATCTCTTTGACCAAATTACTGATGGCGATGCTTAGATGAACATTGCCAATGTATACCCCTATTAATTTCTTGCGGTCTTTAAACACCCCTCTAGCAGCTCTTTTGCCCGACAGACCCTTCACAACCCCCTCCACCACCGACTTCGCCTGCCACCGGAGCCCTCTACCACCTCTGCTGGCCATTGTAATTTTGAATAGTTAATGGGTATTTATTTTCCACTTGCTCTCATCATTTCAGATATGAAAGAAAACTATATATTTTTAATTTTTTAACAATAAAAATAATTTATTTTATATTATTTCCACCTGGGATCGAATTTCCTTCGTTTATCTTATTATCTCCTTTATTTTTCTTTTAATTTTTTATTGCATGCATTTCAACCACTATTTAAGTAAAAAACTTTGAATATCATGTAATCCAAAAAATACAATATTCTCATTTTATATCATCATATTAGTTAAGAATTTCTGAATTCAAAAAACACCCGTGCATAGCGGACGAAAAAATCTAGTTTATAATTAATTATCACATATCTATATCTATTTTATTTATCTTATTTTATTCAATATTTTTTTAAATATTACTAATTATGTAAATTCAAAATTTAATTGTTTAAGAATTTGATAGTGATAAAAGGAATTGGGAATGGGTATGTGCAAACATATATGGAAGTATATCTATATATATTCTAAAACAAAATAGTCTCACACACACACTTCTAAAACAAAATAGTCTCACACACACACACACACAATTTCCCGCCCAAATTTTCCCCTCTCACAAAAATAATTTTTTTTACACTCTCTCACACACACTGAAATATTACCGCACTGCCACTGGATCGTGCTCCACCTCGCTGATAATTACAAAATTGCCCCGGACCGTGCTCCAACAATCCCTATATCTCATTTATCTCATTCTCCTATAAATATGTGTGTATTATAATCCCTTCAAAATCATATCCTTACATCTTCATCTAACATTTCTCTCAATATTCCATTTAACAAATACATCTCTCCACCATTTTATGGCTTTTATTATTCAAATTCATGTATCTTTCTCTCTATTTTGCTAATATTTTTGTTCTCTTTTGTTGTTGTTTTGGTAACAGTTATTGCAAAAACGAGAGTACAAACTCAAATGACGAAGAGCATTTTGAAGGGAGATAAGGGCTATTCATAACCATACAAGAAGAAATCAATTGTTGCGGCATCTTTTTCAATGTCAAATAATCGGCGACTTCCCATTTCACTTCATCTTTTGGGGAAAGATTTGTTTGGCTGTTGTTTTTGTGGAGAGATTTGTTCCACCAAGTGTAAATAATTGGATGAATTTATTTGTTGTACCATTAGGGGCCGTTTGGAATAGCTTATTTTGAAGTGCTTTTGGCTTTTGCTTCTGCCAAAAGCACTTTTGAAGAAAAAAGAGTGTTTGTTTTGGTTTTTGGGAAAAAGCAAAAGCACCTCGAAAAGCTGCAAAAGTGCTTCTGGGAGAAGCAGCCCAGGGGTGCTTCTCCGAAAAGCAGAAGCCAAAAGCACCTAGTAATGTGTGCAGAGTCATAAATGCCCCTATTAATTTATTTTAATTACACTATAAATATATACTATTATATATAAATAACATATAATTTTTGGTAATTTACACATTTCAAAAGCACTTTTCACTTTTACATATCCAAACACACTTTTGAAAAAAAGTTGTTTTTCAAACATTCCATCCAAACACAAAAGTTACATGCTTCTGCTTTTGGCTTTCACTTCTGCTTCTGCTTTTGGCTTCTGCTTTTTTTAAAAGCCAATCCAAATGGGCCCTTAGTTTCTCCCAATCTTTTGTGTTTCATTCAATAAGAGATAATTTGAAATTTGTAACACCCCGGATTTGGTCACCCAGGCCGGGAAGCTACCGCCACACCCTTTTTAAGCAAGACACGATCAAATCGAGCTTGTTTAAAAGAATGCTAATGCTCATGTTGCATCATTATTTAAAAATACTTAAAACCAATCAAAAGTGCCCGAATTTAAATCAGAGTTATAGTCTACCATGCACAAGTAAAGGAATGCGGAAGCTAAAAACAAGGCCAAAACATGCGGCCAAAACATAGTCCAATGTCCAATGGGTAAATTTAAAATAATCTTTAAAATAAAATGCGACAAGTCTTTTCAATCGAAATCCCCATCCATCCGTGCAATGCTTACTCTGCGAAATCTAAAAAAAAAATGAAACAACAATTTATCAGTACAAAAGGTACTGCGTAAGTTAATATATAGCACAACAAATTTTTAAAAGATTTTAGAAGAGTACACAAAGATAATATTTTAATTTAAAAAGACGAATAAATAAAATAATTTAAAATCTCTTACACATATTCCACGAATATTTACCAATGTTCGTTATGATCGAGAACACCGATTTTTGTCCTTTGGGACTAAAACCCACAAGGACTCCATAACAAAGATCCTAGGGACGTACCATTGGGATCAACCCACCTCTGGGACTCATACCCACGAGAGATGTGAAAGCAGTGACCCTATACAGACCACTCCGGAGCCCTAAATAACCC
Source organism: Hygrophila difformis (assembly GCA_030278955.1). NCBI lineage: Eukaryota > Viridiplantae > Streptophyta > Magnoliopsida > Lamiales > Acanthaceae > Hygrophila > Hygrophila difformis. The sequence continues at coordinate 14,153,723 of JAOANR010000001.1, forward strand.
ATACGGATACATCTAGGAGTATAGACTCTTACAATCACGAAACCATAATATCATATGCGCTGTTTTGGCCACAAAAGAGGGGGCAGCCCAACAAGCTCACGCCAAGTGCACTTACCCTCTAATACAATGGGCATCCCACTCGATCAAAACTTACAAAGTTTTAAAACCACGTTTTTAACATTTCATAAGATCAGCACATTTCCAAAATTCATATATTCCCAAAAACGAGTAACATTCGACTCTTAGTTCATCAAATACACAAGATAGAATTTACCGATTAAAAGTGGCACTGTGGCAGTTTTCAAAATCGTATTTGAAAATGTAGCAAACTATTTTTGAAACTTCTGGAAAAATTACAGTAGCTAGGGAACATCGAAATAAGCATTTTTCATAGAAATAGCCATCTCAAAATTCGGACTCTAAACTGGTCATTTTAACCGATTTCAGAAGATCACCGTTTTAGGATATTACATGCTTCAGGATGTTCGACCACAGTGTGTTCAAAAATTCGTAACAATTTCGAACATACTCCAAAAATCATAAATTTTTACAGAGATAATCTAGACACATAGTGGAACAACTTCTATGAAGACATCACCCACAATTATCAATTGTAGACAGGTCGTATACACACAACAAAACAGATTACATGACAAATCCAATTCTGACAGAAACATGAAGCAGAATACCAGATCAAAATTCGAGTATTAAATCAACTCCAAAAATTATGAAAATTTACAGAGCTCATATTTAGAATGTTAGGAACAATTTTCATTTTTATAAGTTCTTCTAAAAATGATCTGAGATAGGCCGAAAACGCAGGACAACAAAAGCTAGTCATGGAAAACCCTATTTGACAGATTTACCGACGGAGGGAATTTGGACTAGAACTCGATGGAAACTCAACCAAAACCTCTAAAAATTGGCGTGCACAATACTAACTTACTTGGAATGAGTTTAGGATTGAAAACCTCCGCTTTTCTCTCCCTGGAAACGTCCAACACAGCCCTCACGACCAACTTCCCTCCGATTGAACCTATTTTGGAGTTATCGGAGGAAATTCTCAATTCTAGGACAAGGGACTCGAAACTAGAACTCTTACCTACTCGTAGGAGAATGGATTGGACCCCTTGAACTCGTCCACAGCCTCTGCCAAGTGAAGCACCACCCACAAACTCACCAACACTCACTCTGAAACTCTTAAATGCAAATGAGTGGATTGGAGGCTGATTAGGGGTATTTATAGAGGTGGGGAGCAGTCCAATGACTGTCATAGGATGCTAGGGAGGTGAGGGGACAAATTTAGCTCAATAACTCCTGACTTAACTCCCTCAAACCTCATCCAAAACCCCCACTACTCCACATGACTTTAAAAGACTCCTTCAAGTGATCATGTAATCTCATAACTGATTTGTTGGGATCTTAATGCACCCAATAATCATTGTTAAGCACCCCACAATGTCCCTCAATGTCTGGGGATTGAATTCCCAACATTTAGAAACGTCCCAAGCCAAAATAATTGTAAAAACCGAGCATAACGCTCGAATTGCCGAACTGCTGCTGGTGGCGCGCCCCGCGCCGTCACCGTGCGGCCACCAGCCAACCTTTTCTCTCTTCTTTTTTTTATTATTATGATTTTTAAATTTTAAAAAAATCATAATATGAATTATCCGCGATCGTTGGATAATCCGATAGCTCTCTTCGAGTTGCTATCTTCCGAAAATATTTAATTCCGCTCTCTCGAAATTATTTCGGTTTTGATAATTAAATCCGATTCTTAAATTTTTGGATTTAAATCTCGGTGTTGATTTCTTGAGTATTACAGTCTACCCTCCTTAGAAATCAACTTCGTCCTCGAAGTTGGGACGATGCAGATAATAGGCACGCAGAAATTATTGAGGCTTGAAAATTTTAAATTCTTACCTCGGTGCGTGACGTCTTTGTGCGGGGTGTCACATCCTCTCCCCCTCAGGACTGCAGTTATGCCCCCATAACTGCTCCGAGTCGCTTTGAAAAAGGTTGGGATCTCTCTGCTTCATATCCGCTTCCAATTCCCGTGTCGCTTCCTCGGTGCCATGATTGGACCATAGCACCTTCACCATTCTCACGGTCTTGTTCCTCGTGACCCTTTATTTGACATCAAGTATCTCGATCGGGTATTCCTCATACGTCAGATCATCATCCAGCTCAATCACATCAGTTTGCAAGACGTGGGCTGGATCGTGTACATATTTCTTTAACTGAGAAACATGAAACACGTTGTGAACTCGTGATAATTCTGGTGGAAGAGCCAATCGGTAGGCCAAGGTACCTACACGGTCTAAAATCTCGTATGGACCAATGTAACGGGGACTCAGCTTCCCTCGTTTGCCAAATCGCATTACCCCCTTCATTGGTGACACCTTTAGCATGACCTTGTCTCCCACTTGAAATTCCAATTCTTGTCTCCTTGTGTCGGCATAACTCTTTTGCCGGTCTTGTGCGGCCTTTATCTTTTGTTGGACGACCTTGATCTGTCTGCTCATGTCTTCTACGAGCTGAGGTCCAACAACCACCGAATTATCATCCTTTGTCCAGCATAGCTGTAATACCCTGAAAATTAGCTATGTTGATAATATTTTTCTAAAGAAATAATTCGGTATTATTTCTTAGAAATTAAATTGAGTTGGGATATAAACAAATATTTTCCAAGATGGAGATTATTTAAGAGAAAAATAAATTATTTTCCACAGAAAAATAATTTAGTCACTAGATAAATATATTTCAATCACTAAAAAAATATACTTTCCAACGGAAAATATGGAACTATACATAATTATATTCGAAGGGAAAATAAATTAGTTAATTTTAGAAATATATTTTTCGAGGAAAATTAATTTAGTTAAACAAAGATACATGTTTCCAAGGGAAATATTACGACAATTATTTTTCCAAGGGAAGATTTTAAAATAAGGAGTATATTTTTCAAGGGAAAATATTTTATAAAATAAAGATGCATACCTGACAATAGTATTAGGTAGATAGCATGATTTTTCCTAACATAATTCTTATATTAAGATTAGTAAATTTTTTATTATTTAACATAAAATTATCAATATCCTATTGGTAGTGATTTTAGGTTTCTATTCCATAGGTCCGGAGTTCGAACCCTATTATCTCCAATAGATTTCTACTAAAACAAGTTCATAAGTGGATTAAATAAGTACACGTTTATAAACTTTCTATTAATTAAATGATTATTAAGAACACTAATAGTATTGATTTACCAGTACTATGCATTTCCAGTGAACAATACCAATCTTTTCGTCCATTTTATTATTGGGATTAATAAAATTAAGCTACATGAATCACGTATTAAATCAGCTCAAAAATATAGAATGAAGTACAGCTATGGAAAATAACGTATGTAGACACAGATTTGCATTAATGTTCCACATGCGTAAATAATTTAAAATGGACATATAGGATACATTGAATAAATAAAATACCAGCTATGCAGGAAATAATGAATAAAATAAGATCTAATGTGGAGGGCAAAATGTTATAGAATTTGATAGGGATATTTACACCTACTATAGTACTTGTAGAAAAGAAATTTTAATAATAATAATAAGACAAATAATAAAAACAATAGAAGGACATATAGGTATAGCATAGTTGTTAAGATCCCGATCCTGATCTTAGGATCTTACGATTTTACGATCACACATCTCTAAAACGATCCCGATCCTTGTAGGATCTTAAAATTAGTAAGATCTGGATAAGATCTCGATCTTGATCGTAGAATGTTACGATCTTATGGTCATACTGCCTTAATCGCTTCTACGATCTTACGATCATATCCTCTTAAACGCTAAAATTTTTATAGGGTGTTATGACTTGGGATCAAAATAATTTATTTTCTTTAATTTTAAACTTAAGAACATGTATTATTTATGTATAATGTGTAAAAAAAACATAATATGAGTTTAGTTAACTTGCCAGATTCATAAACTCATGAATTAATATTAGTACGCATAATTGAGTTTATTTATTATTGCAATTTCATAAGATCTTAGGATCCCGATTCGATCCTACGATTCCGATCTTGCAAAGAGAAAAACGATCCAATATAGGATCCCGATCTTAACAACCTTGAGGTATAGTGTAAAACAAAGTGAAGATCTGTAAAACACAAAGTGAAGGATAGTGCATACGTGTAGGAAGAACCATGCACACCTCGAGTTCAAATAATACGTGCCCTTACAGCAAATACATGCAATTATGTGGGATGCTGTAAACATGTCCATATGTCCAAGCTATTACCTAGATAGGTTGATTCACCAAATCTATATAAGAATTTAAAAACATAGCACGCAGGTCTCTTGATCCCTATAAATAAGGGCCAGTACCTTCAGATTTAAATCAGCAAGTCATACGAAAGAAAATCTAGTGAGCTAGGGAGATCAGCTAAGAAAAGAAATAAAAAGAGAGCGATAGAGAGTAGTAGACAGAGAAAGAGGAGGGATTGCTCTGAATTTTAAATAGCTATCTACGGAAGAAACAGTAAGTAAATTTTTGTTCTACGGGCTTTGTCCCAAGAGTATTTTTGCATGTCTAAATTCCTTTGTGTTTTAATAATTCTAGGGTTTATTTATGCAAGTGGTTTATGCAGAATTATGTCCCATTATGTGTTTAAAAATTTTGGGCTAGGCCATGCATGTGAAAGATTAAATTTCAGTGTATGGCATGTGAATTATTGAATTATTATTATGCGAGATACACCCCAGAGGTGGATATCTTCATGAGATATTTCGTGGGTTATCCAAGGGATTCCCAAGAACAGGATTGTGTTGACCAAGGGTCTCACAGTCATTTTCCAGATCGCAAGGTAGGGCCATCCTTGTGTACTCATATTTTGACTTCGGTCATTATGATGGCATGTCTTCACAGCATTTGGGTTCCCAAGGCTTCTTGTAATTTTGTCCAAAAGTTTGAGACAAACCTACTGTCTCGGTCAGAGATGATATCGTGTGGTACCCGTGTCTTCATTGTGATGCCCCAAAAATTGGCTTATGATATAATGGTGCAATTTAATTATTTATTTTAACTACTTAAATTGGGATATACCAATAACTTAAATTGGGGTACCAAATTAAGCTCCCGTGTGCATATATATATATATATACAAATATTTAGTTGTTTTTATTTTAATAAGGGAAATGAAAAATACACTTACCTTATAACTTGGTCAAATATACAAAGCAAGTATATTTGCAGTAATAGGGCTACTAGCAATTCTTCACCCAAATATAGGAATTCGTCCAACACCCCACTCCAAATTTGGTTCCTAAAATTTCTCACCCCTCTACCCAACTCAAGCTTCCATTCCTCACTACAAATTACCCTTTGCTTCCTTGTTACTCTTTGTTTTCTATTTTGCGAAAATACTCCAGCGGTAGGTTTCAAGCTTTACCCTATTTCTCCTTCCATCACTCTTTCGTCCTACATATGTTTAATTACTTATGTTTAATTCTTGTAGCTTCTTGAGAGTTGGCATCCATATTTCTGGAAGCTTTTAAGTCACCGCTAATCCGCCATTGTTAAAGCTTGTAAGTAAACTCGTAATCATTTTCTTCCAAATCGTTCAGTCTTTCAATAAACCTTGTGAAATTTCAGATTCTTCTTCTTCTATTGATCTACTTATTCGTTAATTCTTGAAGGTTTTTCCCTATTACTCTTGTGGATTTCCCAAATTCTCGGCACTCCCAGTAATTAATCGGTTCATTCAACAAGTAAGTTAATTCTCGTTCCTTCACTGCGCTCCCACATTCCGTTATTTTCTGTGAAATTGGAACCCTGCGATGGCTGTGCATTTTCGTTTCAGTGCCTGTTTACTCTTTTCGTAAAATCCCTATTTCGCTTCAGCTTTTAAAATCATTTGGAACCCGAGCCTCGGCCGTCCATTCCACTCACACAGATTATTTTGCCCAGTCAAACTTTTGCTCCAAATCTGTATATAAAACTGGATCAATGTTCTCCATCGTCTGGTTCGTCAAATTCCAATTTTTGCTTCCGGATATGTATATATTTACAGTCACCATCATCTTTTATCAAAAGCCCATTTGTTTTCTTCCCTGTATGTGTTATATATATATATATGTATATATATATATATTGTCGTATGTGCCCAGACAGTCTAATTCACAAGAATTTCAATTCCAATTATGTGTTACACTACTTGTGTGGGACCCGAATGCCACACTTGGTTGGTCTGCTTTCCCTTGTTGCTTCCTGCGAGTCGAGAGTCAACTAAGATAGATGTATTTTGTTTTAAAACTTGTCCTGTGCAAACCTTGATCGTCTGGGACCATGAGTTGTTACTTGATAAATTATTTCCTTGGTTCTCATTTACTGAAATACGCCCTAATTTCCTTGGCAGTTATTTTTAATTTGATTCTCATGGATCCGGTCCCGTTAAATATGCTATTGACAGTAAATGGAATAAATGTATGGCTTTGGCCTGGGGTTCTGTTGGTACAGTAATTATGTGAATCGGATTTGGTAAAATTCTGATGGTATAAAAATTTTGTGAAGTGGCTTTGGTAAAATATATTGTTGGGAACCAGTTTCGAGCAAATGTGTTCACAACCGATGTCTGAACTACTTTGTTGGACCAACTACGACTACAGCAGACAAACTATGTAAAGGAAGAAGGGCTGGCAAATATACTCAAGAAGATTCTTCAACGGCTAGCTGATCTCCTGCCCGGATCTCGCACACGAAGTAAGGAAACAAAGATCTCCTAATCCGGGCAACTCCATTCTAAGGATCCGTGCAATTATGGTAAGAATATCTTACATTGGAATGGAGGAGCGGTGGTTCTCTTCAAATAGGACAGCCAAGGGATGAAAGAGTAACGACTCACTTTACACATCTACTCTCTTGCGCGATTGAAAGCATTGTGCTAAGAGAATCACATTCCTTCCGAGTTATTGATTTCATCATTTCGAAGGAAGACATACAATCAACACTTCCTCGAGTGGATTGGTCGAAAGTGCTACTGTGAACTTCATTGGAGTCGACGGATTCAATCAAGGCTTTCGAGGAGTCGTCAAACTCAAGAGCTTAATTGAAAGATTCAATGAGAGTCGTCAACAGGTTTCGACCAAGTGCAACTTGAAGGATGAGCCTTCAAGGGATTGAAACAAGGTCGGGGAGATCTTCATCAAGGCAGGGGGAGTGCCTTGGTCTGACAATTCAGTCCGCTTGGTGATTGGAGTTGGGCGAAACAAATCACTATTATTAGATCGAGGATCTAGTCAAAACAATTAGTGAATCTCCTGGATTGGTATCCCCCAGATGTAGGCTTGTGCCGAACTGGGTCAACAAACCTTGAGTTCTTTATTCTTACAGTTTATTTACTTTCCGCTGCTTAATATCTTAAACTGTTTAACGTGTCCACGAAAGGTGTTTGAACTAGTTTTCAGGACTACTTAATTGGTTATCCACGCAAACGGACCTAACAATTGGTATCAGAGCCACACGCTTTGCAAAGCGAGATCCAGACATAAAAGCATGGACAACCAAGGTGGATCAGTAACCAGACCTCCATTGCTCGATGGATCCAACTATGCTTATTGGAAAGATCAAATGGAGGCCTTCCTTATCGCTCTAGATGAAGGGGCTTGGGATGCAGTAGAAAATCAATACCATCCTCCAGTAGAAGAAAAAGACGGTGTAAAAACCATCAAACTAAGGAGTGAATGGACTGCTGCCGAGAAGCTTGCTGCTTCAAAGAACTCCAAAGCCCTGAATGCGATCCATAATGCTCTCACGAAGGATCAATACAGACTTATTGCTGGATGCAAGATCGCATACGACGTCTGGACTACTTTAGCCAATACCTACGAGGGTATGGCTCCGGTAAATAAATCCAGGATCATTACTCTTGATGCTCAATTTCATAAGATTTCTATGGATGATAATGAATCAGTCGGTATATTGGTCGTATTCGTGATCTAACCAACCAAGCTCTTCAGCTTGGCAAAGTGTATTCTCAGCAGGATATTGCAGGAAAAATCATTGGGACGCTTCCGGAAAGGTTCAATGCAAAAGTAGCCGCACTTGAACTATACAAAGACTTTGATAAATTGCAGGTCGATGAACTAATGGGAATCCTACAATCGTGGGAAATGGATCACTGCCCTAGAGGCAAAAGCAAACCAGTAGCATTCAAATCCGTGACCAAGGATGTGGATGACTCTACCATGGAAGATCTTGATGACTACAGTGACGAAGAAGAATCGGCCATGCTGTCCAAAAGACTTAATCAGATCATCAAGAACCGTAGATCTAGATTCAACTCCTCTATGAAGAAGGATGCCGGGACATCAAATTCAAAGCCCACTCAGAAAGGCTTGAAGTCATTCGACAAAAACAGATCCAGACCTTCTAAGACTGAGGATGACAAGGAGATCATCTGTTTTGAATGTGGAGGAAGAGGCCATATCAAGAAGGACTGTGCCAATCTTCGACCAAAGGAGTCAAGCAAATCTTACCAAGTAACGTTCAGTGACTCTGAAGATGAGAAGGAGTCCAATGAACATGGTCCAGACTATGGAGTAGCATTCATCGGGACATGGGATTCAGACAGTGATGATGAACACGATGCAGGTATTGGTACTAACTCAGTCAATATGATTTCCTTAAACATGGTTCATTCTTTTGTCAGGGAACAGGATGAAAGCATCAGCAAACTTAACGATCTCTATGAAGAAACGTTCGAGAAACTGGAAATTTCTATTGCTGAATCAGTGGAATTGCATGTTGAGAATGGAAGCCTAAGGGAACAACTCCAAGGTCTTAAAAGCAGAAATCAGGAACTTGAAAAGATGTTCAAAGAACTGTCTGAACATGTGAACGAACTACGTGAGAAAAATGCAGAACTCCAGAAAGACAATAAGGATCTGGAGGTTGAAAAGGTTGACTATAAACTATGGTACTATAGTATGCTTGGAAAAAAAGATGCTCTTCACACTGAACTTACCGAAGTTCAAGACAAACTTGCCAAAGCTGAAAGCACTCTAGCAGCACTAAACAAGGGAAAAGCCAAGTTAGATGATATAATTGCTATGGGAAGGCCCATCAGCAACAAACAAGGCTTGGGATATCAAGCCTCGACCTCAATAGGAGAAAAGAAAAGCAAGTTTGTGTCAGGAGGGATGCTAAGTGAACATCGAACTGTCAAGAAACCTTTCCACCATGAAGGGAGAAACAAATGGACAAGAAGACCACCTCATCCAATCCCACTCAGATGCGACTACTGCATGCTCGAAGGCCACAAAACTAAGAACTGTGGAATCTTAGTAAGAGACCTACAAGCAGGAAGACCTATCACCAGGCCAAATGACAAAATCACGATGAAGCTGATCTCCATCAAGTGCGATGGGTTCCTAAAGTTCAGAACATATGTCATGTTGCTTTTCTCTCACAAAAGAAGAATGCTACGGACAAAGTATGGTACTTTGATAGTGGGTGCTCCAAACACATGACTGGTGAAAGAAGCCTGCTCAAACATTACAAAGAAATTTATGGAGGATTGGTTGTATTTGGAGATGGGAAAAAGGGTGCCCTAGTTGGTCAAGGCACCATTGAGAACAATGGCTCAAGAGAATTGTCTCCAGTATTCCTAGTTGATGGACTCCAAGCAAACTTGATTAGCATCAGCCAGTTGTGTGATGAGGACCTTGTGGTGCAGTTCACCAAGAAAGATTGTCAAGTGCTCAACCAAGATTAAGAATACATCATGAGAGGTTTGCGCTCTAAAAATAATTGCTATCATCTTGTTCAAACATGCAATTTTGGTTCAGCTGCAGGTAAAAACCACATCATACTATGGCATGAAAGCTTGGACACCTCAATTTCAAAGATCTTATCAGACTCAGCAGAACCGATGCAGTCAAAGGTCTTCCTCAATTCAAAAACTCCAATGCAGAATTTTGCAACGAATGTGCCAAAAACAAACAGCATAGGAGTTCACATAAGTTGACTGAACACCCTGGATCGACCAAGTGTCTTGACCTACTGTACATGGATCTTATTGGTCCAACTGAGGTTGAAAGTTTGGGAGGTAAAAGATATATTTTTGTATGTATTGACGATTATTCCAGATACACTTGGGTAGATTTTCTCAGGGAAAAAGGCGACATGTTCAAAGCTTTCGAGAAGCTGTGCAATCGACTCATGACCGAAAGGGACACTAAGGTAAAACGAATTCGAAGTGATCATGGACGTGAGTTCGAAAATCAGTCCTTTGAGGAGTACTGCACAATCCATGGAATTAAGAATGAATACTCAGCACCAAAAACACCACAACAAAATGGAGTAGTCGAAAGAAGAAATCGAACCCTACAAGAAATGTCAAGGGTAATGCTCAATTCAAAGAAAGTGGCTGAATTCCTTTGGGCCAAAGCCATTAACACCGCATGCTACACCATAAACCGAGTCTACTTAAGACCCAACTCTCTTATGACTCCATATGAGATTTGGAACGGTAAAAAGACCTCAATTACTTATTTCCATATTTTTGGTAGCAAGTGTTTTGTTCTAAATGACAGGGAACATGTTGGGAAGTTTCAAGAAAAAAACAATGAAGGGATATTTGTGGGATACTCTACCACAAGCCGTGCATACAGAGTATATCTTCCCAAGACCAGGAAAGTACTGGAGACCACAAACGTGACCATAGAAGATGTGCCAAGAAAGGAGGATGTCCAACCTAACAAAGATGAAACTCCTGGCTGTCAAAATGTTGATCAAAACAGTGCTACTCAAACTACGTCTGATGAACTGTCCACCAAGGGAGTCCCAACACCCAGTATGGACACCATATCACGAGAAGCAGAGCCTCAAAAGGATCTAAATGGACGCATTCACAAACACCATGACCCTGAAGACATTATTAGTGATGTAAATGAAAGGCGGAAGACTCGGGGGAAAAAGATTGACTTCAAAGAATTAGCTGGCTTGCACTGCTATACTTCAAAGATCGAACCCTCCAAAGTGGAAGAAGCTCTTCAAGATGAACACTGGATAAATGCCATGCAGGATGAACTACTTCAGTTCGAAAGAAATGAAGTCTGGACCCTGGTTGAAAGGCCTCAAGACAAAAACATAATTGGAACCAAGTGGATCTTCCGAAACAAAAGTGATGAAAAAGGGAACATTACAAGGAACAAGGCACGATTAGTAGCTCAAGGCTACACCCAGGTCGAAGGAGTGGACTTCAGTGAAACATTTGCTCCTGTAGCAAGCCTTAAAGCAGTCCGGCTCCTACTGTCCATCGCATGCTCACTAGGATTCAAGCTCTACCAAATGGATGTCAAAAGTGCCTTCCTAAATGGCTGGCTCAATGAGGAAGTCTATGTGGAACAACCCAAAGGATTTGAGGACCCCCATCATCCTCAACATGTCTACAAGCTCAACAAGGCACTCTATGGCTTGAAACAAGCTCCTAGGGCTTGGTACGAAAGGCTCTCCAAGTACTTGCTGGAACACGAGTTTGAAAGAGGGAGCCTGGACAAGACCCTCTTCATCAAAAGAGAAAGCAAAGGAATCCTCATTGCTCAAGTTTACGTTGATGACATTGTCTTTGGATCAACTCATCATGTGCTCAAAGACCAATTCATCGAAATCATGGGTAAGGAGTTCGAAATGAGCATGGTAGGAGAACTAACATATTTCCTTGGCTTGCAGGTTGCTCAGAAGAAAGACGGGATATTTCTAAGTCAAACCAAGTATGCCCGAAACATTGTTAAGAAGTTTGGCATGGAGTCCAGTAAACCCGTCCGAACGCCTATAGGGACTAATGACAAACTGAGCAAAGATCCCAGTGGACAAAGTGTGGATCAAAAACTCAATCGAAGCATCATTGGAAGCCTGCTATACCTAGCTGCAAGTCGACCAGACATAAGCTATGCAGTAGGAGTGTGCGCTCGTTATCAAGCCGATCCCAAGGAATCACACCTAAAAGCTGCCAAACGAGTGATCAAATATGTTTCAGGGACGAGTGATCTTGGCATTTGGTACTCTAAAGAATCTAATCTCTCACTACTTGGTTATAGTGATGCAGATTGGGCAGGTGATGCGGACGACAGAAAAAGCACAACCGGAGGATGCTTCTACATTGGAACTAAGTTAGTTAGTTGGTATAGCAAGAAACAAAGTTCCATTTCTCTCTCAACCGTCGAAGCCGAATACATTGCAGCTGGAAGTTGCTGTGCACAACTACTATGGATGAAGCAAATGATGCTAGATTATGGAATAGATCAAGAAGTTCTCACCATACTATGTGACAACATGAGTGCAATCAACATCTCCAAAAATCCAGTTCAACATGGGAGAACGAAGCACATTGAGCTCAGACACCACTTCATAAGGGATCTTGTTGAAGAAGGAATAGTGTCCATACAACATGTCGGAACTACTGAGCAACATGCGGATATTTTTACTAAGGCACTAGATCGTGAGAGATTCGAAAAATTAAGAAAAGATCTCGGATTATGCATGATCTCCTAAAATTCCAAAATTACTGGAATAAGTTTTTATACATTGTGCAATTTCCATAGTATAATTAGCCATATATTTTATTACCTTAAATATATTATTCTATTTTGTAGTACACTAACTTGTTTGGAAAGAATCTCTTGCAGATCAACCATGGTTAATATTCAAATTGGTAGGAGTTATTTTTGAATTTGATTTGACATGCCATCATTGGACGCCCAGAGAAGGAATCGGCGGGAACGGTTATATACTTCCTTAATTCAAAATTGTGATCATGACCACCTTTGGAAACCGTGATTCACCTTCCAATTCAAATTGAGGGAAGTTTCTCATAACCGCATACTCACTTCTCTATTTGATCGAGTTTTTTTTTTTTTTCTCTTATCTAATATCATTCTTCATTCAAAATCTGTGATTCTTCACTTGTTCTTGCCCAAAAGATTTTTCTTTCAGTCACAATGGTGAAAACACGAAGAAGCCAAGGCCCCAAATCACAAGACCCGACTCCCTCCTCAACCGCTGGAAGCAAGAAGGTGATCTCTCCCGAGGAGTCCAGCGCCAAGGGACGTGCCAAGGCTGTCCAGAAGGCAATCATGGAGCAAACCATCTCGGAAACTCCATCTTTGGTTGCTGTTCCATTCCACTCTTCTTCTCCATCCACTGCCGGAGAAAGGGGAGCCACTGGTGGCGATCAAGACCCGCTCGACATTCGAGCCGAAGTAGCCGGAGCTAAAGCCTTGAAACAAAAAGAAGCAGAGGCCCAGAAGACAAAAGGAAAAGCTGTTTCGACTTCAAAGACCCGAGAGAAGGCTGTTGCAAGGAAAAACGCCTCAATCAGCGAACGTGTTGAGGCAGACCTAGCCAAAGCACTTAAACCCATTGAGGCAATCTTGGCTGACCTCCCCACGATGGGCTCTGACAATGCAACTGATACAGGAGTGTCCACCAAAGCTGCTGACCTTGCAACGAAAGTCGCACCAAAGGTGTCCACTGAAAAGTCCAAGAAGAAAACTCCGGCGAAGAAGGCTGTGCCAGAACCAAGTGTCGTGACAGACCCTGCACCAGTCACCACCATTGAAGTAACTCCTGAAGAACCCCTGCAGATTACTACCACAGTGACCCAATCTGGTTCACTGAAGGCGTCTGAACCTGTCACAGAACCCCTTGATGAGGAAGAGCTCGACTCAGACTGTGGAAGAGGCTGATGATGAAAGCTCAGAAGATGAATCCATGAGCGACATCAGCAATGATGAAAGGAATATCACCGTCAACGCGATCACCGAAGAGATTGCTCGAACCGCCAGTCAGAAAAGGAAACATGTCCTGAGAAAAGAATCTGAACCAGTTGCTCCTGCCCAAGATCCTGTTCACACTGAGATTGAGCAGGGAGAGGAAGAAGAAGACGAGAGTTCATCTGACTCTGAGGACGACCAGAATAATGAGTCCGGAGGAGACTCTGAACACCCTCAAATCGATGCCCATGATCCACTTAAGGGGGGGAATCCCACTGACAATCAATCCGAAGATTTGGGATCTCAAGATACTCAAAGCGAGGAGGAAGAGTCCGATGAAGAAGGTTCCGAAGAAGAAGAATCTGAAGAAAGAGTCAAGGTCGATGTTGAACGAGTCACTGTGCAAGAAGTGGAAACCCAAACAAAAACTTGAGAGCCTACTCCACCAACAAGGCGTTCACCCAAGGAGTCTGAACCCAAGAAGCGGACTCGATCTGAACCTGAAGGGTCGTCCAAGGCCACTAGATCCAAGAAGAGAAAAATCGTCTTATCCTCATCTGAAGACCATGAACCTGAGATCATCGATGCTGGAAACGCCATATCCACGGCCTTCTACTATGAATTGTTCGAGCAATACTTCTCAACTGTTTTGGAAAGGATGAAGGTGCACCCCGAGATCAGATTTGCTGCTGCTAGATACGAGGAAATGGGATGGCACAAGTACTTGGAGGATAGATCTCTTCTATTCTGGGGAACGGAGATCAAGCAGTACAAGGGACAGCTAGTTAGGCATTTCTATGCAAACCTGAGCTCTGAAGTCCTAAACTCCAAAAGCCCCTGGTTCGAACTGAGCTACGCACATGGACAATTGTTCGAACTCAAAGCCAGAGCACTAAACCGATTTCTTCAGGTACCCCGAACTTCTCTGAAATCTGTATACTCTCGAAGTGCCAAGTTTCCTATGAACACTATTGCTGAAACACGCACTGGAGTAGAAGGGAAAAGGTTTCAAGGAAAGGGGTTAAGTGCAGGTGTTCTAACTCAAAAATTTTCACTGCTTTACAAATTATGTGCACACAACATTATGCCCACTGCTAACCACTCTGTTGTGTCAAAAAGCATGTGTAAATTATTGTTTGCCATAGACCAGAAGTATGAGATCAATTATGGAGCCCTTGTGCTCGAACAAATGTTGGCATTCACGGGCACCATCAAAAGGAAGTACAACACCACTCTCCCCTTCCCTGGCCTCATATCTGAGTATCTGAAGCATCTCCACATTCTTGGAAGTAAGCATGATCGTCCAGAGGACATTGCCGACTTCAAACTTTCCTCAAATCTTGCAAAGAAGAAGCCAGACTTGGCTGGACCAGGAGGAAAGATCCCTGCGAAAGATGCATTCTCTATGCTCCGTGATGAACTCACTGACCACATCAATCACCTCAAAGTCCTTGAAGCTCAAGTGCACAGTCGTGTGCAAGCTGCTGAAAAGTTGTTCAGACAGCTTCCTGATGTATGGTCTGATGAAGAACAGGATTTGGATACCAATCCAGAGGAGGAGTCCAGCGACTCGGCTGAGGATTCCTCTGATGAATCCGAGTGACATGCCCTTTTTGGGCAAAATGTGCGCCAGAGGGGGAGTTAAGTTGATGTAACCGTTGATTGGTTCCTCTGGCATGCACTACAATCGACACGGGGCAGCCTGGTGAAAGAAAGTCTCTGCTGATGAAGGGTAATTTTTTTGTTTGAACTATTTTCGTGAACTAGTTATGTCTGTTTTTGCTAGACAATTGCACAATGGCCTGTAATAATTAAATTGTGATCTTACATGCTCTATTTTATGATTATTGCCATGTGCTTGTTTTGATGTGAATACTCCTAGAATATTTGATAGGCAAGCTTGTACGGAGCATTAGTATAGTTTGTCTTGTGTTGGGAATCATTGTAATTGGTGGTTGGGTCTCAATGGGAAGTATTTCTACATATTTGTTCTTGTGTCAATTGTTTAGACATCGGTTGAATCAACTCTTATACTGGCCCACATTCTGCCGAAAAGGGGGAGATTGTTGGGAACCAGTTTTGAGCAAATGTGTTCACAACCGATGTCTGAACTACTTTGTTGGACCAACTACGACTACAGCAGACAAACTATGTAAAGGAAGAAGGGCTGGCAAATATACTCAAGAAGATTCTTCAACGGCTAGCTGATCTCCTCCCCGGATCTCGCACACGAAGTAAGGAAACAAAGATCTCCTAATCTGGGCAACTCCATTCTAAGGATCCGTGCAATTATGGTAAGAATATCTTACCTTGGAATGGAGGAGCGGTGGTTCTCTTCAAATAGGACGACCAAGGGATGAAAGAGTAACGACTCACTTTACACACCTGCTCCCTTGCGCAATTGAAAGCATTGTGCTAAGAGAATCACATCCCTTCCGAGTTATTGATTTCATCATTTCGAAGGAAGACATACGATCAACACTTCCTCGAGTGGATTGGTCGAAAGTGCTACTGTGAACTTGATTGGAGTCGACGGATTCAATCAAGGCTTTCGAGGAGTTGTCAAACTCAAGAGCTTAATTGAAAGATTCAAGAAGGAGAGTCGTCAACAGGTTTCGACCAAGGGCAACTTGAAGGAGGAGCCTTCAAGGGATTGAAGCAAGGTCGGGGAGATCTTCACCAAGGCAGGGGGAGTGCCTTGGTCTGACAATTCAGTCCGCTTGGTGATTGGAGTTGCGCGAAACAAATCACTATTGTTTAGATCGAGGATCAAGTCAAAACAATTAGTGAATCTCCTGGATTGGTATCCCCCAGATGTAGGCTTGTGCCGAATTGGGTCAACAAACCTTGAGTTCTTTATTCTTACAGTTTATTTACTTTCCGCTGCTTAATATCTTAAACTGTTTAACGTGTCCACGAAAGGTGTTTGAACTAGTTTTCAGGACTACTTAATTGGTTATCCACGCAAACGGATCTAACATATATTTTTTGTGAAACCAATGCATGAACTTATGCTTATTTGGATCTTGGATGTTGGATATTGGATGAGGGTAATTGTCCCTCCTATGGGTAGAGCCTGCATGTGTCTATAACCCTAGACAGTCGGAGTACTAGTCTAGGACACCGGTGTTAGTAGTTATAGAATCCTCTGCATGGCGAGAGATGATATATGTGATTATTGGATTGGTATGGTGCATTGGATTGGTTTCATTTAACATATGTGTTACCTACATTATTAATTTTGGAATTTAAATTCGGTAAATTATCACTATCGGTATATAATTACTCCTTTATGTCGTTGGGTCAACCCTGAGTCTCCAGCATGTGTGGGATAGGTGACTGAGATTGGCATGACATTTGCATTGAAATTTTGGGGATTTTTGAAATAAGCTTTTATGTCGCACTATTTCATTTCGACCCTGCGAGGTCACAGTGGTACTTTAAGTATTCATTTACATTTTATCCTAAACTTATAAACTAGTATGGTACGTACTAAACCGATTTTTATAGATAATTATTATTTTATGGTTAGCAATTGTGATTTTAAATATGTTCTATATTTTAAGCCTTAACATTTTCTACTTAAGTAGCTTGGAAGTAAACTTAAGTAGAAAATGTGGCGGTAACATCCCTCCTTCCGCTGTTTTTAAATTGGGGGTGTTACAAAGTGGTATCAGAGATATTTTATAAATAAATTATATATATTTTTAATTGTTACTCTAGTATGTTTTAAAAAGTATTTTACTTGTTTCTAATAAATATTAATAGTACCTCATATTTTTAGAATTTTAAAACTTTGCATATTCTTAACATATTAACTTAGTGTACTTTAGTACCTTAATACATATATAATTATTGTTGGCGGTAGTTCTATATATTTTTAACACATAGTTGTGTAATTACCATTACTAGTATTATCGCCATGGTTATTATTATTATTTTTAATATGCATTAAATTATAAATAGTGCATTAAATATCTTTAAATTTTGGGGGTGGGCATTTGCATCCATATTGCATGTCTAACTTGTTGATAATTATGGATATATGATATGATGTTGGATTTGGATTATTTAGATGGCTAATGGAAATAGTCGGGATAAGGTCATTGATGATCTTTTGGGTATGATACCACACCTCGTAAAGAGGTTAGAAGAAACTCAAGAGGAGCTTAAACGATCCAATGAACGGAACCAAATGCTCCAGCAAAGAAACGAAACCTTAATGGCAACATTGGAAGAACGTGTGAACAAATGAATAGAGGATGCCCGCAACTTTGTTGCGGAAGCCAAGAAGGATAGGGCCACTACCAATAATCGGTTGGCGGAAATTAAAACGCGCATACAACAATGTGTAGCAAATCAAAGTGATTTAACCCCGAGGAGGAGTACGAAGAGGAGTGAATGATCACTTCTACTATTATGATTTCGTTTCGTCTATATGATTAATTCTATGTTGCATTTGAAATTGCTTACTGTTGGTATTGTTTTTGGGCATTTTGAGTGGACTACTCTTTTGCGATTGTCTTATTTCTATATCCATTTTTCTTTATATCTGCTACATTCTCTTAAATACTCAAACAAGAACTTATGTATTGTGCGTGTGTGAAGCAGAATGGATAACAATCAGGCAGATGACCACGAAGTTGACCCAGTTGGAGATCAACCTAATCCTTTCAATGCACCTCTTCCAAACAATGATAGGGAACGATTAAGGGTTCTTGAACAAATGGTGGTTATGCTGAGTGCCGACCTTCATAGGCAAAGGGGTGATACACAAGCTGCTCCTGTCGTACCACCGACACCGGCGCCAATTGACTACCTCGATGTGGTTCTCAAACATAGGCCCCCAACTTATGAAGGACAGGAAGACCCCGAAAAGCTGGAAGAATTGATTGATACACTGGATAAGCTACTCACAGCAATAAAGTGTCCGGATGACCAAAGGGTGGAGATAGCAACCTACTTCCTGAGAAAAGCAGCTGATAAGTGGTGGAGACTACACATCCAAGATCAACTTGAAGGGTATGGATGGGATGAGTTCAAGGAGGCCTTAAGGAAGAGATTCTATCCGATGAGTGAAATGCAAAGTATGAGGAGTTCATTGTAACACCCCGGTTTTTGGTCACCCAGGTCGGGATGTCACCGCCACACCTCCCTAGTAAGACACGGTTTCTCCGGCTTACTAAAGAGATGCAAGGCTAGGTATTTCAGTATTTAAAAATACTTAAAACATTTGCAAACAACCCATACAACATAGTGTTGGGGCCATGGGCCACAAGAAGTCAAATGGGCCATACAACATGGGCCGAAGAAGGATCTCTAAGGAGAGTTGGGCTTGAAATCTATTGGGCCGATAAATTAAAAGGGAATGATCCAAAACAGAAGAAGAAACCCGAACGGAGGAAGATTTCGGAAGGGAGAGATTTCGGCCGAAATAGAATTAAATCAGCCGATTGAGGAGAGATGGGAATCGGCTCAGAGGAATCAGCCGGAGAGCGGTTATTTCAGCTCCGGCTATAAATAGGGGATGCCATACACAGAATCAGAGAGATCAATCCAACCCCCGAATTCCTTTATCAAATTTACTTCTTTGTATCTTTACTGCTTTCTTTACAGCTTTCCTATACAGTTTTTCCTAGAATCAAGCTTAGCTTGTAGCGGTTTCCTTCCAAGTCCGCCGTTGTTTCTTAACAACTGGTAGTTTGGTTCTAGTTTTTCCGGTGAATTCACCGTTGTTTCTTAACAACAGGTAGATTCTCCATTGTATTTTGTTGCCATTCAAATTCCAAGGAATATTTTTTCAAGTTTGGGCGCATTATCATTAAGCCGGACTCGTAACCGGTTTGATCCTTTTTCCGGCAGCCTCCCTTGAGGAGAAAAAGGTCCTTTGGCTCACACAAGCCAAACAGTGGCACGCCCAGTGGGACCAGAAATGGCATTTGAACAAACAACTCCAACGGTTAACACGGCGGCGAGGACTGATTTGCCGCCGATACAGGAAGAACGCGCAGCAGAAGCCGGAGAATTCCCCCAGGATTCCCTGGACCATCAAACTTCCACAATCAGGAGTTTTCAAACGACGATTTAACCCCGCGGTTCCGAGATCAGGTCCAATTTATGGTTGAAGCGGCGGTTACTAATTTGGTTCACCAGATAGAAGGCAATATCCTGGCACCAATGCCAGCTATGTTCAGAGCCGAAATAGCGAGGAATATGTATCCGATGGGAACGCAGCAAGCACCAATGGCGCAGAATCCATCTCCTGCGAGGCAAAATCCTCATAATTTTCAACAGCAGGCCTATCGGCCGCTAGGAGGGCATGGACCACGGCCTTTCGCCCCTCCGCAGCAAAGGTACGATCAGCAACAGAATTAACCGCCTCAACCAGTCATCCAACCGCCTGCTCCAGTGGTTCAACCCCAATATTTACCACAGCAGCCACCACAACTGGTTGACAGGGAGTTAATTGCTGAAATAATTCGTACTCAGTTTGGAAATATCATCGGCCAGGAGAATAGGCCGATGTACAGGAAACCTTATCCACACTATATTGAGGAGCAGTATCCACTGCCTAGAGGAGTAAAGGTTCCAGATTTCAATACTTTCTCTGGAGAAATCGGCCGGTCTACGATCGAGCATATTGGCCGATTTACAGCTCAATGCACCAGAATTGCGCAAAACGATTTTCATAAGCTGGTATTGTTCAACTTATCATTAACTGGTCCAGCATTTGAGTGGTACATCAATTTACCAGCGGGATCGGTCAATACATGGGCCGAAATGGAGCAATTATTCGATGACCGATTCTATAATACCAGTCCTGAAGTCTCGGTGGTTGATCTGACGTCAACCAAGCAGAAGGCGACCGAATCAGTTACTGAGTTTATTGAAAGATTCTATGCAGTGAAGGCTCAGATGAAGACAATGCTGCCTGAGCATGAATATATTCAAATCCTGAAGCAGAATCTGAAGTTCGCCATCAAGGACAGATTGATGGTTACAAGACCAAGGACTGTGGCCGAATTAACGGCCGAAGCCATAAGGATGGAGACTTATTTGGTAGAACAAGCGGCTTTCAAATCAAGCCGAAGTCAAAGTGGAAGATGCAACCTATCCAGTCAGCCGCTTCATTTGCAGAATCTCTTGATAGATGCGAAGTTCAGGAAGAGTACAACACGGATGATGTTCCTGCGTTAGCCGAAGTTGCAAGGGCTGAATTAGTCATCAAGAAGCCTATGACTTGTCCAGCACTTCGGCCAGAGGCAAAGAGAAAGAAGGAGGGGATGAATCTCAGAGATTTTATTCTTTCGACCTATCTCAAATGGACGAAATATTCGATTATTGCCAGAAGAACGGATTGCTGGAATTTAAAGGAAATCACCCACAGCCCACCAAGGATCAATTGGAAGCCGGATGGTGCAGATTCCATGGATCGACTACTCATTCCACGGCGGTCTGCGGACATTTCAGGAAGCTAATTCAGAAGCATGTTGATGATGGGAAATTAAAGTTCCCGGACAGGCTTATGGCGATCGACAAGAATCTGTTCCCTGTTGCCAACATGGTGATGGTGCATCCCGACCAGAATAGGTCTGTACATGACCGATTGGGGGAGCAGCCATCGTCTAGCAAAGGATCTGTGCACGATCGGCTAGGAGATCGGCCATCGGCTCAGAAGACAGGAGTGTGGAA
Organism: Hygrophila difformis; assembly: GCA_030278955.1. Classification (NCBI taxonomy): domain Eukaryota; kingdom Viridiplantae; phylum Streptophyta; class Magnoliopsida; order Lamiales; family Acanthaceae; genus Hygrophila; species Hygrophila difformis. The sequence goes on from JAOANR010000001.1 coordinate 14,175,193, forward strand.
ACGGTTAGGATCTCCAAAGGGGAAGGAGAAGGTTGCGGATGTTTTCGACCGATTGGGGAATTATGAAGTAAAGGAGTGGATCAAGCAATCGGAAAAACATCAGAAGGTCAAGATCGGAGGTGAGAATGAGAAACCAACGATTAAAATTATAACTAACGGTTGCGATTCAGAGATGAAGTTGACAGCCGATAAGCGGAACGGAAAGACTGTGATTCAGATCACAGTTCCTGAAGATGCTGTCACTCCCGAAATGAAGAAACTTAGAAGGCCACCAGCAAATACTCAGGTAGGCCGATGGGTTCAGAATTCCCCAGAGGAAAGGCATTTCGGCCAACGCCAATTTGACAATTCAGCCTGGAGGGCAGAAGAGAAAAAGGTTCCAAAAGGAAAGGGATCGTATCGTACTTTCAAACGAAGAATGCAACGGCTTAGAGCAGCTGGTGTTTTTGAGAAAGAGGAGTACAAAATGATGCATATGGAAGAGGATTTTCCAGACGATTGCTCGTTCTCTAAAGGAATGATCCTCAATAGAGTGCTTTCGGCTCGGTTGAAGTCCGCCGAAGGGAAAGAAGAAAGGAAGCCGAAAGAAAAGCAAGATCGGCTGAAAAACAAAACTGAATTTCGTCCGAAAATAATGCAGCCGAAAACCGAAGATGAACAGCCGAAAGTAAAAGAGGAGTGGAAGCCTAGACCAGTCCGAACTAGGGAATGGAAGCCGAAAACGAATATCGTCCCGAATGGTGATACATTCTCAATCGGGCAGTTCAAGTTCGGCTTTGGGTCTAGTACGAACATGGTAGGAGTGACCACAACAACTGAGGAGGAGTACTGGTCTGATTCTGAACCAGCCGTGGTCTTCTGCCAGAAGGAGGGAGAATATTTCGGCGATGAAGAACCCATTGTGGATTTCTGTTTCGCCAAACTTGAAACATTTCGGCCTGAGGCCGAAACTGAGAAAGTAGTCGAAGAAGGTTATGAGGCATTTGTCCCCGAAGCTCAACCCAGCACGATCTTACCTCCAACTGCAAAGATGTCTCAGCATGTGAGGCCTTTGTATGTGAAGGGTTGGGTTAATGGGAGACCACTCAGAAGAATGTTTATTGACGGAGGGGCAACTGTCAATATCATGCCATTGTCTACATTGACGAAGATAGGCCGTTCAAAGGAAGACTTACTCCCTACAAGGATGAAAGTATTGAGTTTTGTGGGAGCTCAAAAAGCGGCCGAAGGGTGTTTTTTAGTGGATGTAACGGTCGGGACGATTTCGATTCCGACCATGTTCTTTGTTGTTGATGCAGAAGTCCCGTATGCGGCCCTTCTAGGCCGATGCTGGATACATACATCTCGATGTTTGCCATCAACACTGCATCAGAAAGTGTGGTTCTGGAAAAAGGATGGCACAGTTGAAGAAGTGGATGGAGACCAACCTCCGTTTCCAGCCAGCTCAGCCGGTCGAATTGATGCAGTATTATACGAAGAGCCCATACAACCATTCTTAGCAGTGGTAGGGGATCGGTACCCTCAGGTTTTTGAGTGTGATTGGACAGATTTGGGGTTCGAGGTCAGATATCAGGCCGACGAACGGCCAGTTGATGAGAAAACTAAATGATGGATGCACAACCGAATCAAGCGATCGAGTTCGAATCGGCCGAACTCGGAGTTTCAGAGGATAAAGCAGGATGGAGCGAACTTATGGATGCTATTCCAAAACGAACACTAGATTTCAAAGCTCAAGACCCCTTGAAAATGGTCAATGTTGGTACAGATGAGCACCCAAGGGAGATCCCATTGAGTGCAAATTTAGATCAGCAGATGACAAGCCGATTTAAGGAGGTGTTAATCGAGTTCAAGGATTGTTTTGCATGGGACTATACAGAGATGCCAGGATTGGAGCGATCGATTGTGGAGCACAGATTACCAATCAAAGAAGGGTTTAGGCCGCATAAACAGCCGGCCAGGAGGGCAGCGCCCGAAATAGTCCCGAGAATAAAAGATGAAATAGAAAAATTGTTAGCGGCCGGATTTGTGAGGCCAGCTAAATATGTAGAGTGGTTGTCAAATATTGTTCCTGTAATAAAGAAGAATGGGAAATTAAGAGTTTGTATCGATTTCAGAAATCTTAATATGGCCACTCCTAAAGATGAGTATATGATGCCTATTGTTGATTTGTTGATTGATTCGGCCGCAAAACAAGGAATGTTATCATTTATGGATGGATATTCAGGATACAACCAAATCTTTATGGCCGAAGAAGACGTCCATAAAACTGCATTTCGGTGCCCTGGAGCTATAGGAATATATGAATGGGTAGTAATGCCATTCGGGTTGAAGAATGCAGGAGCTACCTATCAAAGGGCTATGAATTATGTCTTTCATGATCTAATAGGAGAATGTGTCGAAGTCTACATTGACGATGTCATGGTCAGATCCAAAGATATGGAAAGCCACTTGGACGATTTGCGAAGGGTATTCACAAGGATGAGATTACATGGAGTGAAAATGAATCCAGCCAAGTGCGCTTTCAGAGTGCAAGCAGGGAATTCTCTTTGGTTCTTGGTACACAATAAGGGCATAGAAGTTGATGCGAATAAGACCAGAGCAATCCAAGAAGTCAGGCCTCCATATGATAAGAAGAGTTTGCAAAAATTCCTTGGGAAGATCGGTTTCTTGAGGCGATTTTTGGCAAATGCGGCCGGGAAGTCGAAGCCATTAACCGATTTACTGAGGTTGAAGAAAGAGGAGGAATTCAAATGGGGAGTTGATCAACAAAGGGCCTTTGAGCAATTGAAGCAAGCTTTGATGAATCCACCAGTGTTGGTCCCTCCAATTTTGGGCCGACCGCTTAAATTGTACTCCCTCCGTCCCACTTAACTTGTCTTGTTTCACTTTTGCACACAATCCAATGCACTTTTTCAACCGGTAATATCTCAAAATGTGTACAACAAAAAATTATGTAAAATATATATTCTAAAACTACATGACTATACGATTCTAACAAGACCAAACTCGACTATTTTTTCGAAATCTATACATGCAATAAAATCAAGTCAAAGTAGAACAATGAACAGTGTCAAAAAGTCAAACAGGACACGTTAGCTGGGACGGAAGGAGTACATAGTAGCGGCCGAAGAGTCTATTGGAGCGTTGTTGGCTCAAGAAGATGATGAAGAAAGAGATCGGGCGATTTACTATCTAAGCCGAATCCTTAGGGATGCCGAATTAAGGTACTCGCCGATTCATAAAATGTATTTAAGTCTTTATCATGCATGTCAAAAGTTGGAATACTATATTCAGCCACGGCAAGTGATAGTGGTAGCTTCGGTTGACATAGTAAAAATTCTGATGAACGATCCAATCAGTAGCCGAAGAATGGCCAAATGGGCCATGAAGTTAAATGCATATGACTTGAAATATCAGCCACTCAGGGCTATGAAAGGTCAAATTGTAGCCGATTTTTTGGCCGATCATGTGATGCTCCCAGTGTCCGACGATATCGGGGATCAAGTTCGGCCGAAAGAAATAAATGAAGTACGGATTGTATATCTACAGCCATGGATAATGATGTTCGATGGTTCAAAAGCCGCTTCAGGAGTTGGAGTAGGATTTACTCTACATACACCGGAGGGCAAGATATACAAGTATTTCATGCAGTTACCGAACTCCTATACGAATAACCAAGCTGAATACAAAGCATTGATTTTGGGATTACGACGTCTAACAGAAGAAGGTGTAAAAGCTATCGTAATCAGAGGAGATTCGCAAATAGTTATTCGCAGTTATTAGGAGATTTTTCGGTCAAAAGTTCTCAACTAATCAGATTGTACGAAGAAGCAATTGGTTTGTTAGAAGAATTCGACGAGGTTTACATCGAATACATCCCAAGGGAGAAGAACGAATTAGTAAACGAATTGGCTCAACATGCAGCCAGATATCGGCTAATGCCGATAGCGGGAAATTTGGAAATACAGTTGGCCGAAACAGAAAAGGCCGAATGGATAAAGAAGATAGCACAAACGTTGGAAAATCCATCCGAAGCTAATCCAGTCGAAAAGCGGAAGGCGATGGATTACATAGTGATAGGAGGGTTACTCTTCAAGCGGGCCATTGACGGAGTACTACTCAGATGTGTCGGAGAGGAAGATGCGAAAAGAGTAATGGGAGAAGTTCACGAAGGAATATGCGGCGCACATCGCGCAGGAAAATCGATGAAATGGAGCATTATTCAGCTGGGATATTATTGGCCGAATATGGGGATCGATTGCGAGAAATATGCAAAGGATGCCACGAATGTCAGAAGCATGGGCCGATTCAAAAGTTACCGGCCGAAGAGCTGCATATAATGATTAAGCCATGGCCATTTCGAGGATGGGCTATGGATATCATTGGAAAGATTCATCCTTCTTCGTCGAAAAAGCATGAGTTTGTGATAGTGGCAACAGACTATTTTACAAAATGGGCCGAAGCTCAGGCATATGTCAGCATTTCGCAAGAAGAGGTGATCGAATTTATTAAGAGACAATTGATATATAGGTTTGGAATTCCACAAACGATTCTAACAGATAGAGGAACTGTATTTGTGGGAGAAAAAGTCAAGGTCTTTGCAAAAGAGTATGGGATAAAAATTGTGCACTCGTCGCCATATTATCCACAAGGGAATGGGCAGGCAGAGGCCACGAATAAGCAGTTAATAGGAATTATAAAGAAAATGATCGAAGAGCAACCAAGGAAGTGGCATGAGAAGCTATCTGAAGCGTTGTGGGCATATCGAAATGCTAAGACTTCAGCCACTGGATTTACACCATTTCGGCTAACTTATGGTATGGACGCAGTACTTCCAGCCAAAATAACAGTGCCGACTTTAAGGACAAGCAATGCAGATTTAATGTCGGCTGAATAATATAATTGTGCGATGAAAGATGAGTTATTAGAAGTTAATTCCGATCGGGTACAAGCCTTTGAGAATTTGCAGAAAAATAAAGATATTGTGGCCGATTGGTATAATAAGCGAATTCGTGTAAAGCAATTTGAAGTCGGTGATTTAGTTTGGAAAGTTATATGGCCACCCAAACAGAAGGATGGCCGATTAGGTAAGTGGAGCCCCAATTGGGAGGGGCCATTTATTGTTCAGACGAAATTACCGAATGGAGCATACATGTTAGTGGATGAAAATGGTGAGCAGATGTCAAATCCAGTAAATGCGAGGTATATGAAGAAATATTATCCATCAGTATGGGATTAAACATCAAATAAGGCGAAAAAGTAAAGATTTTATTGCATGAGCAAGCATTACAAAAGGTACTACTTCGGCCGAAAACGGCGTCGATAGTCCGAAATTACAATATACAAGGGAAACGTCCTATCCTATGCAGGCATATACAAGGGAAAGGTCCTTGAAGGATGCTCAGCCTTGTAAAAATGCCGCTTAAAACTATCGGCAAAGCAGAAACAGCGCACAATTGCTTGCCCCAGAACAGTGTTGCCGATTTTAGTCCTACCACCGAACTTCTACTCCCGGATACGCTAGAACGAATGGTACAACGTCCCAGAGGTAGAAGTCAAACTCGGGTACAGCCTCCGCACTATCTCAGACAGAAGTATGAGGAGTACAGCGAGGCAGTCACCCAAAACGGTGGAAGGGTGAGAGGATGGAGAAATAACTAAGGGCAGTTATTCCCCCATTAGGTAAAGTCCGACCGGATATGCAACCGCAAAGTAGAAAAGAGAAGCATGTCCGCGTAGCCGTCGAGACCTGCATTTGGAATAACATGTAAAGATCCTCGCCCATACTAGCATGGTGAGAAGGATGTTAGCTGAACTCGTGCCGCATGGGCGAAAAGTTTTCGTATCACGACTGGAAATCCTTGAGAATACATGATCCAAAGACCATGGAGGCACTGGAGATAAAGGATTGAGTAAAGAAAAGAGGAGAGTCATATTGCTAAAGAAAACAGGAACTGAAGAAGTGGTGGATAAACATCAACAAAAGCCGGGTATTTATAGGAGAAGGATAAGTACTCGGCAGAGGAAGCGGTCAATGTTAATTGTTATTTATGGGAAAACGTTACAGCTGATTCCCGAAAAAAGCTGCTAACATTCAGAAATCAGTAATAAAGAAGACCGAAAATTATGGGATGAATGGGATACGAATCGTATTGTAGAAAATAAAAAGATACGAATCCAAGTACATTCCGTCGGCCAATACAACTTACAAAAAGAAAAGGGGGCGACAACAGTTGGTAAAAATAGCCGAAATTCATATTCAAAGGAAAACAGGGCGAAATTCTGGCCCATATACAGAAGCAAGTAACGGGAAGAAGACTAATGATCCGCGCTCTTGTCAAAGTGAACATCATCGTCTAATCCTTGCAAAGCGGCGGAAGAAGGGTTAGCAAAAGATATCGTCAGATTCGGGTCCGCTATGGAAGAAGGGCCAGGAATGTCACTCGACAGTAGACGATCGGCAGCCAAATCAGCATCGGAAGAAACACCGGATTTCCCTGGATGAACAAAAGAAAATGATGAATTAAGATGCAAGGAAAAGATCAAATAAGGAGTAAAGGGAAATGAAATACCTCCAGGAGGTTTCGAAGAAGAAGGAGCATCATCCGACGGGGAGGACTCCATCTCCGACGGGTCCAAAGGGAATAAAGCATGGGGAGAAAGAACGTGAGCAACACTTTTCCCACCAAGGCTTTTGATAGCCGAATCGAGATGGCCGACTAAAGATTGTGTTTCGGCCCATTTTTCTTGGAAAGTGCCAAGTATGTAATCATTAAAACTGGACCGCATGGCAAGATAGGCAGCATCCCATTGAAAGTCCAAGATCTTGGCTTTGGAGGCTTCGGCCGATTGACGACGGACTTTTATCGACTGCTTCAAGTCAGCCGATTTTCGCCTGGTCTGGTCCAAAGCTGACTCCAACTCCCGTTCCTTTTGTTGGAGTTTGGCTATCTGTGAGCGAACTAAAGAAAGATCTTCGGAATACTTATGCTCCAGAGACTCCGTCTCAGAGAGAACATTCATTTTAGCTCGGTATTCCGCTGAATAATCGTCGAAGATGGCTTGAGAAGAGGCCGCAGCCTCACGCTCGGCGGCAAGTTTGTTCCGCATCGCCAAATGAGCCACCAGCTCTTGGTCCAAAGAAAGGACAGACTTCATGATCATCTGGAGAGAACTACTCAGATTCAGGGACACCATCTCTGCATGGAAGTGCTATTCAAGATGAGACAGGAGAATAAGGATCGGTTTTGGATTGACGAACTCCACGTCGGTTTGCCTGGCGATCAAATTACACAACTTAGCCAAACACTCTCCAAGATGAGTCGAAGGGTCTGATGGAAGAGAAGAAGAAGAAGGGACAGGAGAAAAAAAGTCATCCAAAGTACGCCGATCAGGAAATGGTGTAACACCCGAGGAAAAACAAATTCAAATTGTTTTGAACTACGTCATGACTTGATCCCTTCACAGGGTACGTAGGCAGCTTAGAACTAATTTCTAAGTTCAGTCACGAAATAAATCACAAAATAGATCACGAATTAGATCACAAGGACGATAGGAGATGTTGAAACCAATTTAGACTAGGCTAAGTAGGACCCGGAAATGTTGCGAGCGATAAGCCGGACTCGTAACAAGATTAAGGAGAAGATTCCGCAACGAAAACGCCCCAGGGAATCGAGCTAACACGTAGAAAACCGATAGGGGAAAGCGAGGGAAGACCCGACGGAACACGCGGAGCCGAACCGGCCGGCCCGCGCTGTCCGCGCGCCGCCGCGCGGCCACCGCGCGGCCAAGGGCGTCGCGACGCCAGGCCTGGCACGCGTGCTCCGCGCGGACAAAAGCTTAGGTGCGCGCCACCAGCGCGCCGGAGGTGCTGAAAGTGTAAACTTTCCTTCCATGGCGATTTTCTTGCCAAAAACCACACCCCTAACCATGGCAATCGAATCTCAGCCTTGGGGAAGGCTTAAGAATACCCTAGGGGCGCCCCAAACCCTAGGTTTTCAGTAAACATTCAGCCTCCACCCTCAATTCCCTCTCCAAGTTCGAAACTCTTTCGACACCACTTTCCGGCAAGTATTCCGGCGACGACGGGACGACCGGGACAAGCCCCTGCCCTCTAGACTCTTGGTAAGCCATTGTGCAACGTTTCAATTCGTCCATAGATCTCAGAAACTCATATTCTAACCCTTTTTCCTTACTACGATTTCCCGTCGGAAAACGAACAAAAAGCGATCGGAGAAGTTGGCCGTTCGTCGTGACCCTAGGACGTCCGGAAACCCAATCCAGCGACCCTATCATCATTCTAAGTAAGTTAAAACCTTACTCACAAATTTTCGTGGTTGTTTGTTGTTTAAATCTCGAGATATAGGCTTGTAACAAAAATCGGTTTTCAAAAACCCTATTTTCGTCCAATTTTAAAGACTCGCCAAAAACTCGACCTTCGGGAATTCAAACCGAAAACTTTTCAACATAAAAGTTGTTCCTAACACCTTTATCTATCTTGTGTCCAAATTTCAGCCATTGACATTAAGTTTTGCTAACCCAATTTTCGCCGTGAACTTTCTGTATCGAACCGAACGTTTTAAAACTGTGACAGATTCCTTCATTCAACTTGATGCATGTTTTTCACCCATTTTTCGAATGATTTAACTTTGCATTTCTAAACAAAAGTTGTAGATAATTGTGTCTAGATTATGCCTACAAAATTTCACGAATTTTGATGTTCATTTGATATGTCAAACGGCCAAGTTTTTAGAACTGTTTTGAATTCGTTTTAAGGGCCATGAGTATGCAGTGAGTTGCACTCGATTTTTGAGTACCAAGAATTCATTATTTCCAAAAACTTAAAACATGAAAGTTGTTCCTAAATGTGTCGTGTAGTTACTGTAAAAATTTCACATCGATTGGTTTTGAAATGAATTTTTAATCGGCGTTACACGAACCTGTGACGAAAACAGTTTTTAAGACGTAAATTATTCTTTGCAATAAACTCAAATTTTAACTCACTTCGGAACCTTATTTCCAAAAACTTAAAACATGAAAGTTGTTTGTGTGTGTGTTTTTGAATTACTGGCCAAGTTTCAGAATTTTTGGAGGAAAAACGAATTTTAAATTAAGAAAGGCGTGAACTGCCTCGAATAGGATTTTTCGAACTTGAGAAAACTCGAACTATGAAAACGCGATATCGATCCTTTGATAACTTTGAAATACGAACTTTCGAAAAATCCCGTTCACTAGGCTGAGCCGATCTTCATACTATCATTATCTTTGAGACTGCCTCGTTAGTGGTCTCCTTACTATCTGAGATTGCCTCGTTAGTGATCTCGCGCGCTGTATTTGTGGATCGCCTCGTTAGTGGTCCTACTATCTTTTTGGATCGCCTCGTTAGTGGTCCTACTATCTTTGAGACTGCCTCGTTAGTGGTCTCCCATTGTTTGGACTGCCTCGTTAGTGGTCCTATGTTGAGATTGCCTCGTTAGTGATCTCCCGGTATGGTGTCCTCTTCTTAGTTTACGGGATGAAAAGTAAAAGACTCGTGTGAGTGTTTCATTATGCTTAAATCGTATTTATCCTGTCTTTAATTACGTATTTAAATTTTATGCATCTTAAAATTTTGCTTTAGATTACGCTTTTTAAATTAAGTTCTTTAATCATAATTTTCCGCTGCTAATAAATCATGTATTTTTAAATTCTCGTACGGTAAGCGAAATCTTTAGTTTAAACACTTGTAACCCCTTTATTTGTTAGTTAGGGATTAACTTACTCAGTATATTTTTATACTGACAACCGTTGTCATTTTTCTTTTACAGAGTATGTCGAGTGACGCATACGCATGCACTTGGGGGAATTATTTATGAACATTTTAAATTTCTGCATCGTACTGTTTTTACCGGGTCTGTTAAACCCGAGGATTTGGCCATGTTGGCCGTGATTTTACTTTCCGCTGCACTTACTTTATTTATTTTCCGCACGTGATAATTTCCACTATCGTACTAAGTATTATAAATTTCCGGACTATATCTTGAAATGTTTTAAATCTTTTACATACCCACAAGCCTTGCGTTTCCTTAGCAAGCTCGGGAAGCCGTGTCTTGCTAGGGGGATGCGGCGGTGACATCCCGGCCTGGGTTATCAAATCCGGGGTGTTACAAGTTGGTATCAGAGCCCGGAAAATTTTTAAAGCTACTACTATTATTTTAAACCAATATTTTTAAGCCCAAGTATTATTTCTTTTAAAATTATTTATTTGACTACTAGTACTATTTTTAGCCCAAAATCTTAGCCCAAGAAATATTAAATTTTGGCCCACTATAGAGGCCCAACCTTTAGCAATTTATTTTAAACTAAATTTTATGGGGAAGGGACTTGCACCTGCATGTTGCATATAGATTTAAATTGTGCATATCTTAACCTTGCCTGAAAAACGTCTAACTCTAACCTACCTTGTTAACACTAGATGGCTTCCCCAAACGTGAACATGATCAACCTACTAATGAGGTTGATTGAAGCATACCTCGAATCTCCTCAAAACGTGAACAACTTCAAACTAAGGGTAGAGCAAATGGAAGCTAACTTGGGCCACCTAACTAATCTGGGCCAAGCAGGACACCAAGATATAACCTAACTCCAAGTCCAAATCAACGAACTCCAGACCCACGAGACTGAGCTTCGGACCCAGATTGACGACGTAGAGACCCAAGCAGGGGTCTTGGGACATCAACTGCATCACCTGAAGGATGATCTGCTTCCACCTGCCCCTCTCAACCCGGGAACTCCTCTTGTAACTAGCCTCGTTATTGATCCTGTCGCTGTCCCTGCAGCCGTCCAAACTCCAGTTGCTATCGTCGATCCTGCTCCTGCTGCTGGGCCCAGTTGGCCAGCCAGCCAATCAAGGGAGGCCGATGGGGAGGTTGAACGTGATCAACCAGGCTGACATACCCGCGCAGGGTGACGTGATGACAGGTACTTTCCATGTCCTAAGTACTCCACTTAGAGTCTTATTTGATTCCGGAGCCAGTTGTTCGATTGTATCTTCGAGGGTCGTAACTGAACTAGATCTACCTAAGTGCGAGATAATTAGCTTAGGCATCCAACTGCCCTCTGGAGAAGTAATAGCATGCTCTAAACGCTACAATGGAATACCTATAGTGATAAAGAACGTAGAGTTTTTCGCAAACTTGGTAGAGTTCAACGTCAGGGACTTTGACGTCATACTAGGAATGGATTGGCTAACCCGGTATAAGGCCGTGATCGAATGCCAAAAGCAAAAGATCACGCTGTCAAAAAGTAGGGGGAAAAGAGTCATCTTCTACTCTCAACCCCCTAAGAAATCTAACAAGTTAATCAACGTCCTAGAGTTAGGTAGCCTAATGCGTAAGGGCCACGCGCTATACGCATGCTACGTTCACAACCTCGAGGCTGAAGGGGTAAAGATAGACAACATTCCGGTGGTGAGAGAGTACCCGGATGTGTTCCCAGAGGACGTTCCTGGCATGCCCCCTGAGAGGGATCTCGAGTTCACCATAGATCTTATCCCGGGAACGGAACCTGTATCAAAGGCTCCTTACCGCATGGCACCGCCGGAGATGAAGGAGCTAAAGGAACAGCTCGAAGAATTGCTGGAAAAGGGATATATCCGACCGAGTACGTCTCCATGGGGAGCACCGGTCTTATTCGTCAAAAAGAAGGATGGGAGTCTGAGACTGTGTATTGACTATAGGGGACTTAATCAAGTCACTATCAAGAACAAGTATCCGTTGCCCAGAATCGAGGATCTGTTTGACCAGCTGAAGGGAGCTACTGTGTTCTCCAAGATCGACCTGCGATCGGGATATCATCAGCTGCGAATTGCTGAGAAGGACATCCCGAAGACAGCGTTCAGGACTCGCTACGGACACTACGAATTCACAGTCCTGTCATTCGGACTGACGAATGCCCCGGCGATGTTCATGAACCTCATGAACAACGTGTTCCGAGGACTGTTAGATCAATGCGTAGTGGTATTCATAGACGACATCTTGGTCTACTCAAGGGATGAGGAAGAACATTCCAAGCATTTACATAAAGTGCTGAGGATCCTCCGAGAAAATCAGCTATATGGGAAGTTGTCCAAATGCGACTTCTGGCTGAGGGAGGTAACATTCCTTGGGCATATCGTATCCGCCAGCGGAGTGGCGGTAGACCCGGCGAAAATCTCGGCTGTAACCGAGTGGGTACCCCCGAAGAGCCCAACGGAGATAAGAAGCTTTCTCGGACTGGCGGGCTACTACAGGCGATTTGTCCAAGATTTCTCCAAAATCGCCCGCCCATTGACCCAACTGCTGAAGAAGGGGGTGAAGTATGACTGGACTGGCGAGTGCGAAGCCGCATTCCAGGAGCTGAAGAAACGACTTACCACGGCGCCGGTGTTGGCGTTACCATCAGAGGATGGAGACTTCGAGGTGTATAGCGACGCCTCGAGAGAAGGACTGGGATGCGTACTGATGCAGGATCAAAAGGTCATAGCGTACGCATCACGACAGCTGAAACCGCACGAGCAAAACTACCCGACGCACGACCTGGAACTGGCCGCGGTCGTGTTCGCCCTGAAAATCTGGAGACACTATCTCTATGGGCGGAAGTGTCGGATGTTTACCGACCATAAGAGCCTCAAGTACATATTCACGCAAAGAGAGCTGAACTTGAGGCAGAGGAGATGGTTGGAATTGATCAAAGATTACGACCTAGAAGTCGCGTATCACGAGGGCAAGGCCAACGTCGTGGCCGACGCCTTGAGTCGGAAGGCGCAACATGTCACGAACTCACTGGTGATACCGGCCGAATTGTACAGAGATTTGGCGAAACTAAGCCTGGAACTGGTGCAGCCCGGTACGGTAACCGAGGTCGTCAACGCGATGGTAGTAAGCCCTACCGTATTCGAAGAAATACGACTCGCCCAGTCGGGTGACGAACAGATGGAGGAAATAAGGAGAAGCATTGCCGAAGGAAAGGCAGTAGATTTCCAGATTCACGAGGACGGGAGCATCCGCTTCAGGGGAAGATGGTGTATACCACGGGAGTCCGCAGATCTGAAAAAGAAGGTAATGGAGGAAGGCCATAGCACCCCCTACTCGGTCCACCCCGGAGGGGATAAGCTGTATAAGGACTTGAAGAAAAATTATTGGTGGCCGAACATGAAGAGAGAGGTGGCCGAATTCGTGGCAAGGTGCCTTACCTGCCAGAAGATCAAGGCAGTACGGCAAAAGCCCTTAGGATTAATGCAACCATTGGAGATCCCAAGCTGGAAGTGGGATAGCATCTCCATGGATTTTGTTTCAGGGTTGCATCGCCAAAAGGAATGAATAAGATTTGGGTGATCGTGGATAGGTTAACGAAGGCCGCCATTTTCATCCCGATGAAGGACACGTGGACAATGGACCAACTAGCAAGGGCATACATAGACAATGTGGTACGCCGGCACGGGGTGCCACATGACATCATCTCGGATAGGGATAGCAGATTCGTCTCCCAGTTTTGGACCAAGCTGCAAGAAGCTCTGGGGACGCAGATAAAGATGAGTACGGCGTTCCACCCTATGACGGATGGACAGACGGAGCGAACTATACAGACGCTGGAAGACATGTTGAGGGCTTGTGTGTTGGAGTTCAAGGGAAGTTGGGAGCACCATTTACCCTTGATCGAGTTCTCCTATAACAACAGTTACCATGCGAGCATCGGCATGGCGCCCTTCGAGGCACTATATGGACGAAGATGCCGGAGCCCATTGAGTTGGGAAGAGAACGATCGAGTAATGACAGTAGGGCCACAACTGGTGGAGGACATGGCTCAGCAAGTTAAGGTTATCCAGGGGAAGATGAGAGCCGCTCAGGACCGGCAAAAGAGTTATGCGGACGTGAGACGGCAGGACTTGGAATTCCAAGTCGGTGACAAGGTCATGCTGAAGGTCTCGCCAATGAAAGGCGTAATGCGCTTTGGCAAGCGGGGGAAACTGAGCCCACGATACATAGGGCCATATGAGATCCTAGAGAGAGTAGGGAATCTGGCGTACCGGCTGGCGCTGCCGCCTCAACTAGCACGCGTCCATAACGTGTTTCACGTTTCCCAGCTAAAGAAGTATGTGCCCGACACGTCACATGTACTCCAACCGGACGTAATCGAATTGGATGATGACCTGACCTACGAAGAAACCCCGGTGCAAATACTCGACTACAAGGAAAGGGTGACAAGGAATAAAACTGTAAAGATGGTCAAGGTCCTGTGGTCCAACCACGAGACGGAGACGGCAACCTGGGAATTGGAAGCCGACATGAGGCAACGTTACCCTACCCTCTTCCAAGACGACCCGACCACAGTTATGGGGACATAACTGTATTCTTAAGGGGGGGAGGATGTAACACCCGAGGAAAAACAAATTCAAATTGTTTTGAACTACGTCATGACTTGATCCCTTCACAGGGTACGTAGGCAGCTTAGAACTAATTTCTAAGTTCAGTCACGAAATAAATCACAAAATAGATCACGAATTAGATCACAAGGACGATAGGAGATGTTGAAACCAATTTAGACTAGGCTAAGTAGGACCCGGAAATGTTGCGAGCGATAAGCCGGACTCGTAACAAGATTAAGGAGAAGATTCCGCAACGAAAACGCCCCAGGGAATCGAGCTAACACGTAGAAAACCGATAGGGGAAAGCGAGGGAAGACCCGACGGAACACGCGGAGCCGAACCGGCCGGTCCGGCCGGCCCGCGCTGTCCGCGCGCCGCCGCGCGGCCACCGCGCGGCCAAGGGCGTCGCGACGCCAGGCCTGGCACGCGTGCTCCGCGCGGACAAAAGCTTAGGTGCGCGCCACCAGCGCGCCGGAGGTGCTGAAAGTGTAAACTTTCCTTCCATGGCGATTTTCTTGCCAAAAACCACACCCCTAACCATGGCAATCGAATCTCAGCCTTGGGGAAGGCTTAAGAATACCCTAGGGGCGCCCCAAACCCTAGGTTTTCAGTAAACATTCAGCCTCCACCCTCAATTCCCTCTCCAAGTTCGAAACTCTTTCGACACCACTTTCCGGCAAGTATTCCGGCGACGACGGGACGACCGGGACAAGCCCCTGCCCTCTAGACTCTTGGTAAGCCATTGTGCAACGTTTCAATTCGTCCATAGATCTCAGAAACTCATATTCTAACCCTTTTTCCTTACTACGATTTCCCGTCGGAAAACGAACAAAAAGCGATCGGAGAAGTTGGCCGTTCGTCGTGACCCTAGGACGTCCGGAAACCCAATCCAGCGACCCTATCATCATTCTAAGTAAGTTAAAACCTTACTCACAAATTTTCGTGGTTGTTTGTTGTTTAAATCTCGAGATATAGGCTTGTAACAAAAATCGGTTTTCAAAAACCCTATTTTCGTCCAATTTTAAAGACTCGCCAAAAACTCGACCTTCGGGAATTCAAACCGAAAACTTTTCAACATAAAAGTTGTTCCTAACACCTTTATCTATCTTGTGTCCAAATTTCAGCCATTGACATTAAGTTTTGCTAACCCAATTTTCGCCGTGAACTTTCTGTATCGAACCGAACGTTTTAAAACTGTGACAGATTCCTTCATTCAACTTGATGCATGTTTTTCACCCATTTTTCGAATGATTTAACTTTGCATTTCTAAACAAAAGTTGTAGATAATTGTGTCTAGATTATGCCTACAAAATTTCACGAATTTTGATGTTCATTTGATATGTCAAACGGCCAAGTTTTTAGAACTGTTTTGAATTCGTTTTAAGGGCCATGAGTATGCAGTGAGTTGCACTCGATTTTTGAGTACCAAGAATTCATTATTTCCAAAAACTTAAAACATGAAAGTTGTTCCTTAATGTGTCGTGTAGTTACTGTAAAAATTTCACATCGATTGGTTTTGAAATGAATTTTTAATCGGCGTTACACGAACCTGTGACGAAAACAGTTTTTAAGACGTAAATTATTCTTTGCAATAAACTCAAATTTTAACTCACTTCGGAACCTTATTTCCAAAAACTTAAAACATGAAAGTTGTTCGTGTGTGTGTTTTTGAATTACTGGCCAAGTTTCAGAATTTTTGGAGGAAAAACGAATTTTAAATTAAGAAAGGCGTGAACTGCCTCGAATAGGATTTTTCGAACTTGAGAAAACTCGAACTATGAAAACGCGATATCGATCCTTTGATAACTTTGAAATACGAACTTTCGAAAAATCCCGTTCACTAGGCTGAGCCGATCTTCATACTATCATTATCTTTGAGACTGCCTCGTTAGTGGTCTCCTTACTATCTGAGATTGCCTCGTTAGTGATCTCGCGCGCTGTATTTGTGGATCGCCTCGTTAGTGGTCCTACTATCTTTTTGGATCGCCTCGTTAGTGGTCCTACTATCTTTGAGACTGCCTCGTTAGTGGTCTCCCATTGTTTGGACTGCCTCGTTAGTGGTCCTATGTTGAGATTGCCTCGTTAGTGATCTCCCGGTATGGTGTCCTCTTCTTAGTTTACGGGATGAAAAGTAAAAGACTCGTGTGAGTGTTTCATTATGCTTAAATCGTATTTATCCTGTCTTTAATTACGTATTTAAATTTTATGCATCTTAAAATTTTGCTTTAGATTACGCTTTTTAAATTAAGTTCTTTAATCATAATTTTCCGCTGCTAATAAATCATGTATTTTTAAATTCTCGTACGGTAAGCGAAATCTTTAGTTTAAACACTTGTAACCCCTTTATTTGTTAGTTAGGGATTAACTTACTCAGTATATTTTTATACTGACAACCGTTGTCATTTTTCTTTTACAGAGTATGTCGAGTGACGCATACGCATGCACTTGGGGGAATTATTTATGAACATTTTAAATTTCTGCATCGTACTGTTTTTACCGGGTCTGTTAAACCCGAGGATTTGGCCATGTTGGCCGTGATTTTACTTTCCGCTGCACTTACTTTATTTATTTTCCGCACGTGATAATTTCCACTATCGTACTAAGTATTATAAATTTCCGGACTATATCTTGAAATGTTTTAAATCTTTTACATACCCACAAGCCTTGTGTTTCCTTAGCAAGCTCGGGAAGCCGTGTCTTGCTAGGGGGATGCGGCGGTGACATCCCGGCCTGGGTTATCAAATCCGGGGTGTTACAAATGGAGATGAAGGAATTTGATCGGCGGGAGTATCACTAGCAATTATGCCACCAGGAGAGGGGTTGAGGGGTTCCAAAGCGGCCGAAGATAAAGGCGCAACAAGACCCCCAGCTGGATGAGAAGGATCGATCAAGGGAGAAATAATAGGATCGGTCAAAAAACAGTCTTGGGCCAATTCAAGAGGAATGGCCAAAGAGAAACTAGCGCGAGCAGCCGAATCACTACCGTCAGGGGATTTGTGAAGTTCGGTTAAGAGAGAACCCGAAGCCACAGTCGAAACCGGGGAAATGCTGGATACTGGTAAGGCCGTAGAAACCTGATGAAAAGAAGAGGAAGAAATTAGTCAAAAGAAGAAATCATACAAAAAAAAAGGGGGAAAGAAGAAAGATAATGAACCGCAAGGTGAATAGAAGGGATTCTGCCAAGAGGTGAACGAGATGAACGCATTCTAGTTTGAGTTGGAGGGAGAGAGCCGACAAGAGGGTCTAAAGATGAAGCGGGCCTCTTTCGACCAGGATCCGAGGTAGAAGAGCGAGGAGCATCTGAGTTCAAGAATAACAACCAAATAAGGAATGTGAAGATGAGAAAGGAGACGGTGAAAAAGAAAGAAATTTACCTGGATGAGAAGAAGAAGGCGAACCAAGAGTGCGCTGGGGAGCAGAATCCGGTGAAGATGAAGGGCAAGAGGAAAAAGCCAGAATGGGAGAGAAACCACCGCGCCGCAAGAGTGAATTAAGATCGGCGCTAAAAACAGTACGAGCAACACCGTCCCACCAAGTCCGAAAGCGAGAAGTAGTAAGTCCAGGACGAATGTTAAATTTCACCACCTTGAATTCAATTAAGCGCTTATGATACAAGGAACATTGTGCGCGGCTAGCAGAAGCAGAAAGACGCTTATCGGCCCTGAGAGCTACCACTAAGTCCTGACCAAAGCCGAACTGACGGCTAACTAAATGTGGATTGTAAATCTCGGAGGGAAGAGCAGTCTTAGTGGACAGAAAGGAAGAACCATTGAAAATCGGACGGGGAAGTATGCACCTATTCCAAATCTGAGCGAGAGGCACAGAAAGGGTAGTCCCGAAAGGGGCAGTGGCAATCTCCCTCACCCAGTCGAAATCGGTTCTCCTATAATGATAATGAGAAAAAGACTGGTTGACAGTTCGACCCAAGAAATAATTGATCCAATGTGGGATCGACATGGCAGGAAAGGATGACCTTAGAAGATCAGGGGCGGCGAAATAATTAGGGCAAATATCCTGAGCAGGAAACTTAGAGATATCACGAAAATGCCAAACCAACCATAGATGAAGAAACCATAATGGACCACGGGCTTTATCAGGGAAACCCTTTTCCCAGCCCGAAACAGTAGCCGTTATGCCCGCGTACAGATGGGCAAGAAAGAAATCGGCTAAAGGCATAGCAGCAAGGTTGAGAATCGCCGAGGCCAAGGGGTGCGTCTCAAGAAGAACTCCTTTTGAAGGAGTACACCAAAAGAACCTTGTAAGGAAATACATCATGAAGGCCAGAGGCTCCGCAGGGTGTGGAGTAGGCGAAGCAGGGTCGCTCTGATGAGTGATAATCCAATCCTTGAAAGAGCCACCAGAGGAAAAACTGATGTTTTTCTCCTTGGGCAGAGACATAGCACCGAGGTTATCCCCACGAACAGACAGACCCAAAAGAAGTTTCACATCTTGGATAGTGGGGGTCATCATACCCCAGGGGAAACAAAAACAGTTTACAGAGGGATTCCAAAAACAAAGGAGAGCCTGAATAGGACGAAGGTCCGATGGAAAAGACTTGGTACTAAGAAGGATCATGCGACGCGTATAAGATTTAGCACAGGATTCGCGGCAATGAGGTTCAAGATGACGATACCACGCCACGTAATCGGGAGAATCCGAAGGCCAGTTAGCAAGAGATGGGGGGAAAAGCTTAGAAGAAAAACAGGAAGAGTATAATGGTATGGAGCGATTCTCAAAAATACGAGCAGTACACTCGTCAATTTCTTTGGGAATACCCAACGGACCAAGGGAATAGTAGCCTTCAGGAAGAAGACGCACGGCAGAGTAGGAAGCGAATGTATTTTCGATCTTGAGAAGATCAGAAGAAAGAGCAGTGACGGGAGGAGGATCCATCGGAGAAGACGAGCAAAAGAAGAAAAGGAGGAGGAAGTTGAAAGGGTAGTTTACTACGAAGGCGGAGTGGGCTACGTAAATAGGGTAGTGATGGCAGGAGTCCTCGAGAAGGGAAAAATAACCGCCAAGGAAGAAAAAAAAAAGTAAAGGGAGTTACTTGAGCTCTTTTCCGGACGAAAAACCACCCAAGTAAGGAGGGCATCTGTTGGGGCCATGGGCCACAAGAAGTCAAATGGGCCATACAACATGGGCCGAAGAAGGATCTCTAAGGAGAGTTGGGCTTGAAATCTATTGGGCCGATAAATTAAAAGGGAATGATCCAAAACAGAAGAAGAAACCCGAACGGAGGAAGATTTCGGAAGGGAGAGATTTCGGCCGAAATAGAATTAAATCAGCCGATTGAGGAGAGATGGGAATCGGCTCAGAGGAATCAGCCGGAGAGCGGTTATTTCAGCTCCGGCTATAAATAGGGGATGCCATACACAGAATCAGAGAGATCAATCCAACCCCCAAATTCCTTTATCAAATTTACTTCTTTGTATCTTTACTGCTTTCTTTACAGATTTCCTTTACAGTTTTTCCTAGACTCTAGCTTAGCTTGTAGCGGTTACCTTCCAAGTCCGCCGTTGTTTCTTAACAACTGGTAGTTTGGTTCTAGTTTTTCCGGTGAATTCGCCGTTGTTTCTTAACAACAAGTAGATTCTCCATTGTATTTTGTTGCCATTCAAATTCCAAGGAATATTTTGTCAAGTTTGGGCGCATTATCATTAAGCCGGACCCGTAACCGGTTTGATCCTTTTTCCGGTAGCCTCCCTTGAGGAGAAAAAGGTCCTTTGGCTCACACCAGCCAAACACATAGTCTCGAAAATAATAATATCATAATGCAGCGGAAATAATATTCAGGTATAATATCGCAGCGGAAATGTAAATAACACCAACATGGTCAAAACACGGGTTAAACAGACCCGTTTATTCTATAGTCTAATGCAAGAATTTAAATAATAAGTTTCGCAAAATATAAGTTCCCCCATGCATGAACGTGCTCATGTCTGTTCCACATACTCTGTAAGAGAAAAGGAAAAATAATGGTTTGGTCAGCACAACTTGCTGAGTAAGTTAACACATGCATGATCATAGGGTTTAAAAGCCATTAATTTAATAATTACATAAAAACATGATAATAACCATAAATAATTTAATTTAATAATATAACCAATTTGCATAATTAAATCATGGCACTAACCAATAGTACATTTAGCATAATTTAAATAAAAGCCGTAATTAATTTAAATAAAGCATTTAATAATTTAAAAGGACAATAATTAAACATTTAACTATCACCATTACTCCCAAGTTTTAGTATTTCAAGTATTTCACGATTGCATCGCGATATCAACAAGTTTAGCCGGAAACCGGCGGCCGCAGCCGTATCTGCCATACCCAGTACCACTCCGGAGCCTCGGGAAACCCATATGGATATTCACGAGAGTGTAGGCCATATATCTCATGCCGTTTTGGCAACATATCTCAAAAATTTCGCGCGGGTCACCATCGTCCATAAAGGCACGAAGTAAATCGTTAGGAGGGCACCCTGCAGAGCACTCACCCCCTAATTTTACAGATCAAGTTTGTAAAGGGGATTTCCTAAATTTCAGATTTCATATATTTATTTCAAAGAGTCTTCTACTCGTTTAAACCTTAAAGGCTAGTTTCACCGTTTCAACAAGATTTCAAGATTTGACTCGGTTAACCACAGTTTACTCTAAAATTAATTAAAAATCGATTTTAATTCCAAAAATTCTGAAATTTTACCATTGACTCTGAAACATCGAGATGAACAACTTTCATGTTTTAATCTTTTCAATCCGAGATACCGAAATAGGTCAAAAACATCAATTTTTGTCATATCATTAATCTGTCCGAATTTCGTGTACAGCAGTTCACGATTATCAAGATATACCATAGCAAATCAACTCCAAACTCAATGAAATTTTACAGAGACCTTCTTAAGATATTTTTCTACAACTTTCATGTTTGGCTAAAGATCTAAATCGGCTTATAACTAATGTCAAAAATGTCATCAAGATCGGACCTAAGTTCTGTCAAGAATTTCAAGATCCAATTTCAAGCAGTTCGGTTTCGGGTGGATTTCATATATCAAATCATCATGAAAAATTCTAAAAATTTTACAGGAGTTATATCTACGACTTAGGAACGTTTTTCGTGTTTTAAGTTTTTCCGTTTGAAGAATTTTATAGGTTCGTAAAATTAGACAAAACTGTTGTGCCGGTAGAAATCATATGTTGACAGATTTTTGAAAGTTTCGATTAAGCATTTAGTTTTCGTGTTTTAATTACTCCCAAACCATGTAAGTGTCAACTTAGAGATTTGTAGACGTCCGGGATCATCGAGTTCGGAGGCGTGGCTTCCAGTCCACCGTTTATCCTCTCCGTTCGTCGGGTTCTTCGTTCTAGATCCGATTCGGGGTGTAGAAATAAAAAGAAGAGAATTAGGGTTTCATTTTCGGATTAAAAACGAGATGGATGAACGGATTAACTTACCACGACGTTGGAGATCTCTCAAATTCGTCCTCGGCAGTCCTTGCTCGGTTTTGGTGCCTCCGATGACTTCCGGATCTAGGGTTTTGTGTATAGAGAGTATCGTAGGGTTTTGAAAAGTGTTCGGGTCTTTCAAGAGGTCTTATTTATAGGTAAACATGACCTAGGGACGTCCAAGGTCGGCCTTGGGGAGTCTTGAGCCGAAAGGTGTTCAATCGAAGTCGGAAAATCCGGATTCGGGCGAGTGAATCTCGCAACCGGCGAATCTGCCCGTTGGCGCGGCCGTGGCGCGGCTTTTCCACCTTCACCGCGCGGCCACCGCGCGGCACTCGCCTGGACTTCGGTCCGGGCGGGTCGTGCGATCCATCGTGCCTTTCCTCCTCTCTTTCGGACTTCTATCCCCCCTATGCTCCCGGATTCCGATTTCCGGGGTATCTTCGGGTTTACGGAAATAGGAACCCCGTATCGCCATTTCCCTCGGATCTAAATTTATGTTTGGACTCGAGTTTTCGAGTCCATAGGTGTCGGGTATACGTGTAAGAATTTACTCCCTCCGTCCCACCAATCTTGCCCTGTTTGACTTTTTTACACTGTTCATGGTTTAAGTTTGACTCAATATTATTGCAAGTATATATTTGAAAAAATAATCGAGTGGGGGTCTTGCTAGAATCGTATCATCATGTAGTTTTAGAATATGTATTTTACATAATTTTTCATTATACATATTTTAAGGTATTAACAGTTGAAAATGTGCATTGGATTGTGTGCAAAAGCCAAACAAGACAAGTTAAGTGGGACGGAGGGAGTATTTATCTTTAATAATTCTTTTTATTTAATTAAATTTCTTTAATTCATTTTTAAGTTAAATTTCATTTCTCGTTTCCTTATCCTTATTTATTTATTTATTTGCTGGATTTATTTATTTATTGTATTCATTTTATTTAATTATTTTTTTATGTTGCAAAATTCTCGGGTATTACAGTATACCCTCCTTAAGAATCAACTTCGTCCTCGAAATTGTGTTTCGACTCTTCTCGTGCTAAGGTCTTTTGTTTGTTTGTTATGTTGTGACTAAACTTAGAATTAAAACTTCTAAGCTGCCTACGTACCCTATGAAGGGATCAAGCCATAACGTAGTTCAAAACAATGCACGAAAAATAGATGGTATGACATCCTCTCCCCCTTAAGATTGCAGTTATGTCCCCATAACTGTATCGGTGTCGGTTTGGAACAATGTCGGGTAGCGTTCTCTCATGTCGGATTCTACCTCCCAAGTTGCCGTCTCACTTTCGTGGTTCGACCAAAGAACCTTGATCATTTTGACGGTTTTGTTCCTCGTTACTCGCTCCTTAGTGTCCAGAATTCGCACTGGGACTTCTTCATAAGTCAAATCCTCATCGAGTTCGATTACTTCCGGTTGAAGTACATGTGTCGGGTCTGGCACATACTTCTTTAG
Organism: Hygrophila difformis; assembly: GCA_030278955.1. NCBI lineage: Eukaryota > Viridiplantae > Streptophyta > Magnoliopsida > Lamiales > Acanthaceae > Hygrophila > Hygrophila difformis. Next base: position 14,198,483 of record JAOANR010000001.1, read on the forward strand.
TTGTGAGACATGGAAAACATTATGAACTCAATCTAATTGTGGCGGTAAAGCCAGTCGGTAGGCCGAATTTCCGACTCGTTCTAGAATCTCGTAAGGTCCTATGTATCGAGGACTCAACTTTCCTCGTTTGCCAAAGCGCATCACCCCCTTCATGGTGATATCTTTAGCATGACCCTATCTCCCACTTGAAATTCTAGGTCTCGTCGTCTCACGTCAGCGTAACTCTTCTGACGGTCTTGAGCGGCTTTCATTTTTCCTTGAATCACTTTGATTTGTTGAGCCATGTCTTCAATAAGTTGTGGTCCCACTACCACCGACTTATCATTTTCTTCCCAGCTCAACGGGCTTCGGCACTTTCGTCCATACAACGCCTCGAATGGTGCCATGCCAATACTAGCATGGTAGCTATTATTATAAAAAAATTCGATTAAGGGTAAATGGGATTCCCAATTTCCCTTAAATTCCAACACGCATGCTCTCAGCATGTCTTCTAGTGTTTGGATTGTTCTCTCAGTTTGACCATCCGTCATCGGGTGGAATGCGGTGCTCATTTTGATTTGAGTACCGAGAGCTTTTTGTAACTCCGTCCAAAAGTGAGAGACAAATCTACTCTCTATCAGAAATGATGTCATGTGGTACTCCATGTCGTCGTACCACATTATCAACGTAGGCTCGGGCCAGTTGGTCCATAGTCCACGTTTCCTTCATCGGGATAAATATGGCTGTCTTCGTTAGCCTATCCACAATCACCCAAATCTTGTTCATGCCTTTAGGTGATCGGGGTAATCCCGAGACAAAGTCCATCGAGATGCTATCCCACTTCCAACTTGGAATCTCCAGTGGTTGCATCAGTCCTAAGGGTTTATGTCGCACTGCCTTAACCTTTTGGCAGGTGAGACATTTCGCCAAGAAGTCTGCCACTTCCTTTTTCATTCCCGGCCACCAATAGATCTTCTTTAGATCTTTGTAAAGCTTGTCGCCTCCGGGATGCACTGAATATGGCGTGTTGTGCCCTTCCTCCATCAACCTTCGCTTCAACTCGGCAGATTTTTTAGGCACACACCATCTCCCTTTGAAACTAATGCTTCCATCCTCGTGGACAGCAAATCCTATTGCCTTTCCTTCGGCAATATACCCCTTTATCTTTTCGAGTTTCACGTCGCCCAGTTGGGCGAGCTTAATCTCGTCCAATATTGGAGTTTCTACAACCATTGCGTTGATCGTTTCACTCACTGTGCCCGGATGCACAAGTTCCACGTCCAATCTCGCTAAATCCATGTACAATGTCGGCGGAATTACCAACGAGTTCGTCACCTGTTGGGTTTTCCGACTTAGGGCATCGGCTACCACATTCGCCTTCCCCTCGTGGTAGGCTATCTCCAAATCGTAGTCCTTAATAAGTTCCAACCACCTTCGCTGTCTCAAATTCAACTCCTTCTGCGAGAATATATACTTCAAGCTCTTGTGGTTGGTGAACATTCGACACTTCCGGCCATAAAGATAATGTCTCCATATCTTTAGAGCGAAAACGACCGCTGCCAACTCCAGGTCGTGTGTCGGATAATTCCTCATGATGTTTTAGTTGGCGTGATGCATACGCTACGACTTTCGAGTCTTGCATCAAGACATAACCTAAACCTTCATTCGAAGCATCGCTGTAAACTTCGAAGTCACCATTCTCTGATGGTAGTGTCAATACGGGTGTGGTTGTGAGTCGTTTCTTCAGTTCTTGAAACGCTGTTTCACAAGCCTCTGTCCACACGTATTTTACTCCCTTCTTCAGTAGCTGGGTCAAAGGTCGTGCGATTTTCGAAAAATCCTTCACGAACCGTCTATAGTACCCGGCTAATCCAAGGAAACTCCTTATCTCAGTTTGGCTCTTTGGAGTTGCCCATTCAGTTACGGCAGAGACTTTTGCCGGATCCACTGAAACTCCATCAGCGGATACTATATGTCCTAGAAATGCTACCTCCTTCAACCAAAAGTCGCATTTGGACAATTTGCCGTATAGCTGATTATTTCGCAAGGTCCCTAACACTTGGTGCAAGTGCTGGGCATGTTCCTCCTCGTTTTTCGAGTAGATTAGGATGTCATCAATGAACAACACTACACACTGATCTAACAGCTCTCGAAATACATTGTTCATGAGTGTCATGAACATTGCCGGAGCATTTGTTAACCCAAAGGATAACACTGTGAAATCGTAGTGGCCATATCAAGTTCGAAACGCCGTCTTCGGAATGTCTTTCTCGGCAATTCTCAACTGGTGATACCCAGATCGTAATTCGATCTTCGAGAATATTGAAGCTCCCTTCAGTTGATCAAATAGATCCTCTATTCTCGGCAAAGGGTATTTATTCTTGATAGTCACTTGGTTCAACTCTCGATAATCTATGCAAAGACGTAATCCTCCGTCTTTCTTCTTAACAAATAAAACCGGTGCTCCCCAGGGGGAAGTACTTGGCCTTATGTACCCTTTTCCTAACAGCTCCTCGAGTTGGTCCTTTAACTCCTTCATTTCCAGTGGTGCCAGCCGGTACGGAGCTTTTGAGACAGGCTCTGTGCCCGGAATGAGATCTATCGTGAATTCAAGATCTCGCTCAGGTGGCATGCCCGGGATGTCTTCAGGAAACACATCCGGGTATTCTCTTACCACATGTATGCTATCAACCTTGTTCTCTTCCGCCTCAAGGTTGCGCACGTAGCACGCATATAGCTCATACCCCTTACGCATCAAGTTACTTAGTTTAAGTGCACTAACGATTTTGTTACTCTTCTTAGGGGGCTGAGAGTAAAAGATAACTCTCTTTCCCCTACTTTCTGACAAGGTGATCTTTTGTTTTTGGCATTCGATCACCGCTTTATACTGGGATAACCAATCCATCCCCAGTATGATGTCAAAGTCTCTTAAGTTAAATTCTACTAAGTTCGCGAAGAATTCTACGTTCTTTATCACTATAGGAATTCCGTTATATCATTTAGAGCAAGATACTACTTCTCCAGAAGGCAATTGAATTTCTAAGCTAATTCTCTCGCACTTAGGTAGATCTAACTCAGGCACTATTCTTGATGCTATGATTGAGCAACTAGCTCCAGAGTCAAACAGAACTCTAAGGGGTGTATTCAAAACATAAAATGTACCTGCCATCACTTCTCCTTGTGCAGGCACGTCCGCTTGGTTAACTACGTTGAGCCTCCCCATAGGGCGTCCTTGGTTGCCCTGCTGATTCGCGTTCTGCTGCTGATTTTGCTGCTGGTTTTTATTCTGCGGTGGCGGAGGTCGTTGGTTCTGGTTCTGATTCGGCGGCCTAAATTGGTTTTGAGGGGGTCTATACCCCTGGTTATTTCCGTTCCGCCCATTTTGGTTCTGAGGCTGTTCCGGCCCCATGACCAAATCTTCCCTCTTTGTTATGTTCTCCATCCTCGTTCGGAAATCACGACGAATGTGACCCATTCGACCACATCGGAAACAGGCGCCCTTTTGAGGGCATCCCCTCGCCAGATGGAGTCGTCCACACCTTGGGCAGGGTGGTACGGGTTCTTCTTGGTTAAACCTCCTCCCAGTGTTGGTTTGTTGTGGCCTATTCGACCCTCTCCGCTGTTCGTTCCTTCCAGTGTTGTTCTCGCTTCTCGCGTCCCGGTTTCTCTTGTCTTGGGGACCCCTGCTGGACTCCCCACTCACTCTTCTCTTCAGTTGTTGCACACGCGCTACTGCCACAGCGCGGTCATAACAGCTTGCAAATCGGGGTAATGTACCCCCGCGATCACCTCGCGAACGGACAGGTTCAGTCCCATCTCGAACTTTTGAGCTTTCTCCGCATCCGTGGGTACGAGTCTTGGTGCGAACCTCACCAGCTCCTTGAATCGAGTGTAGTACTCTTGTACGGTTTGGCCTCCTTGCTTCAGCGACAGGAATTCCTCGTACATCGCCGATTTAGTACTCAAGGGATAGAATCGATCCCTGAGTAGTTCCATCATTTCCGCCCAAGAGTAGGGCTCATCATCTTCAGTCAGCTTGGCTTGAGTTGCCTGCCACCAGTCGTACGCTTCGCCTCCCAAGTAGTACGAAGCGACGTGCACTCTCTCTCCTTCCGGACATTTGACTGCTCCCAGCAGCTTGTCGAAGGTTCGGATCAATTCTTCCAGTTTGGCTGGATCCTCCTCACCAGCATAGTGGGGTGGCTGGTAGGGATTCACCATTGCCAAGTAATTAGGGCGAGCTTGGGGCGGAGGTACCGCCGCAACTTGGCCCTGGTTGACTTGCGCGTTCCCTAGCGCAATCAAGACCTCCTCTATCGTCCGAAGACGATCGCCCACATTGTTCGATGCGGGGGCGTCCTGCGCACCTTGGGGTTGTTCCTCTACCGGTTGAGCCGGTTCCTGACATTTGGGGGTGTTTCAGTAGGTGTTTCAGTAGTGGTTTGGGGAGCGGGTTGAGTTCTTCCTCTTCTTCTGGGGGCCATTCTATTACAAATAGGGTGGATTAGGACTTGTGAATTTAACATATAGTCTAAACAACTTCTATTAATGTGTATGTGTTTTGTAATTTTGCACGTGGTGCTCGATCGAACTAAGAAGCGCTGTACGCTTCTGGGTTTTATTTTAATTTATTTTATTTTATTTCGTTTTTTTTTCATCGGACAGGTCTGTCCAGATTTTATTATTATATATTTATTTTTTATTTTTTTAATTTTTTTTCGATTTATTATAAATAAATCGGGCATTTTATTTCCTTAAACGAAATTTTAGTACAACGGGAAGGTATACAAAAGTAGAAACATTTTCCTAGCAAAATAGTATCTACTATAAATAGAATTTCCTAGCGTCTCAGGACGTCCTCCGGTGGGGTAGCGGGATCCTCCTCTGGGTCTTCCTCCTCCGAACTTGGCGGCAGTAGATCGTCAAAGATGGTGTTCAAGTCTTGTCCATGAGCATCGATGTGTTCCTTCAGTATTAGGTTTTGTGTAGTGAGGGTATGGACTTGGCGTTCGAGTTGGTTTATGCGGTGGTGATCCGCCTCTCTCAAGTTGCCCATGTGGTGCAGATTTGCCTCCAATTGAGCCATACGATATTTCATTTATTTTATGGTTTGTTGGGAATCAAGGTGAGCGTTCATCATTTTGATCATCAATTGCATCATATCTTGACTAGCCATCTAGCGCAAGCAAAAGATCTAAGTTAATATTCGCCAAGATTCTAGGTTAACTTCGCCAAGATTCTAAGTTGAAATTCTCCAAGATTCTAAGTTGAAATTCGCCAAGATTCTAGGTTAAGCTTCGCCAAGATTCTAAGTACTTTACATAAAAGAGATGCAATATGCAAATGCAAATGATGATTTCCCCCCAAAAATAATTTATGCACTGTATATATATATTTTTCCATGGGTTTTAAAATAAATTTTTTTTCCATGGAAATAATACTTTAAAATTTAAAATAGTAGTCAAAATATTAATAGTACTTTAAAAAAATAATAATGGTTTAAAAATAATAGTTTAAAAATAGCCGGGCTCTGATACCAACTTGTAACACCCCGGTTTTTGGTCACCCAGGTCGGGATGTCACCGCCACACCTCCCTAGTAAGACACGGTTTCTCCGGCTTACTAAAGAGATGCAAGGCTAGGTATTTCAGAATTTAAAAATATTTAAAACATTTGCAAACAGCCCATACAACATAGTCTTGAAAATAATAATATCATAATGCAGCGGAAATAATATTCAAGTATAATATCGCAGCGGAAATGTAAATAAGACCAACATGGTCAAAACGTGGGTTAAACAGGCCCGTTTATTCTATAGTCTAATGCAAGAATTTAAATAATAAGTTTCGCAAAATATAAGTCCCCCCATGCATGAACGTGCTCATGTCTGTTCCACATACTCTGTTAGGGAAAAGGAAAAATAATGGTTTGGTCACACAACTTGCTGAGTAAGTTAACACATGCATGATCATAGGGTTTAAAAGCCATTAATTTAATAATTACATAAAAGCATGATAATAACCATAAATAATTTAATTTAATAATATAACCAATTCGCATAATTAAATCATGGCACTAACCAATAGTACATTTAGCATAATTTAAATAAAAGCCGTAATTAATTTAAATAAATCATTTAATAATTTAAAAGGACAATAATTAAACATTTAACTATCCTCATTACTCCCAAGATTTAGTATTTCAAGTATTTCACGATTGCATCGCGATATCAACAAGTTTAGCCGGAAACCGGCGGCCGCAGCTGTATCTGCCATACCCAGTACCACTCCGGAGCCTCGGGAAACCCATATGGATATTTACGAGAGTGTAGGCCATATATCTCATGCCGTTTTGGCAACATATCTCAAAATTTCGCGCGGGTCACCATTGTCCATAAAGGCACGAAGTGAATCGTTAGGAGGGCATCCTGCAGAGCACTCACCCCCTAATTTTAAAGATCAAGTTTGTAAATGGGATTTCCTAAATTTCAGATTTCATGTATTTATTTCAAAGAGTCTTCTACTCGTTTAAACCTTAAAGGCTAGTTTTACCGTTTCAACAAGATTTCAAGATTTGACTCGGTCAACCATAGTATACTCTAAAAATAATTAAAAATCGAATTTAATTCTAAAAATTCTGAAATTTTACCACTGACTCGGAAACATCAAGATGAACAACTTTCGTGTTTAACTTTTTCAATCCCATATACCGAAATAGGTCAAAAACATTAATTTTTGTCATATCATTAATCTGTCCGAATTTCGTGTACAGCAGTTCAAAATTATCAAGATCTACCATAGCAAATCAACTCCAAACTCGATGAAATTTTACAGAGACCTTCTTAAGACATTTTTCTACAACTTTCATGTTCAGCTAAAGATCTAAATCGGGTTATAACTAATGTCAAAAACGTCATCAAGATCGGACCTAAATTCTGTCAAGAATTTCAAGATCCAATTTCAAGCAGTTCGGTTTCGGGTGGATTTCATATAACAAATCACCATGAAAAATTCTTACAATTTTACAGGAGATAGATCTATGCCTGAGGAACGTTTTTCGTGTTTTAAGTTTTTCCGTTTGAAGACTTTTAAAGGTTCGGAAAAATTAGACAAAACTGTTGCGCCGGTAGAAATCATATGTTGACAGATTTTTGAAAGTTTCGATTAAGCTTTTAGTTTTCGTGTTTTAATTACTCCCAAACCATGTAAGTGTCAACTTACAGATTTGTAGACGTCCGGGATCGTCGAGTTCGGAGGCGTGGCTTCCAGTCCACCGTTTATCCTCTCCATTCGTTGGGTTCTTCGTTCTAGATCCGATTCGGGGTGTAGAAATAAAAAGAAGAGAATTAGGGTTTCATTTTCGGATTAAAAACGAGATGGATGAACGGATCTAACTTACCACGACGTTGGAGATCTCTCAAATTCGTCCTCGGCAGTCCTTGCTCGGTTTTGGTGCCTCCGATGACTTCCGGATCTAGGGTTTTGTGTATAGAGAGTATCGTAGGGTTTTGAAAAGTGTTCGGGTCTTTCAAGAGGTCTTATTTATAGGTAAACATGACCTAGGGACGTCCAAGGTCGGCCTTGGGGAGTCTTAAGCCGAAAGGTGTTCAACCGAAGTCGGAAGATCCGGATTCGGGCGAGTGAATCTCGCAACCGGCGAATCTGCCCTTTGGCGCGGCCGTGGCATGGCTTTTCCACCTTCAGCGTGCGGCACTCGCCTGGACTTCGGTCCGGGCGGGTCGTGCGATCCGTCGTGCCTTTCCTCCTCTCTTTCGGACTTCTATTCCCCCTATGCTCTCGGATTCCGATTTCCGGGGTATCTTCGGATTTACGGAAATAGGAACCCCGTATCGTCATTTCCCTCGGATCTAAATTTATTTTGGACTCGAGTTTTTTAGTCCATAGGTGTCGGGTATACGTGTAAGAATTTATTTATCTTTAATAATTCTTTTTATTTAATTAAATTTCTTTAATTCCTTTTTAAGTTAAATTTCATTTCTCATTTCCTTATCCTTATTTATTTATTTATTTGCTGGATTTATTTATTTATGGTATTCATTTTATTTAATTATTGTTTTATGTTGCAAAATTCTCGGGTATTACATTCATAACCTTGCAACAAGGAAAGATGAGTGTGCATGAATACTACGTTCAATTTACTGAACTACTGAATTTTGCTCCAGCCTTGGTGCCAACTGATCATGACAAGGCACAAAAGTTTGAGTTGGGTCTGAACTTGGCAATTCGGGAGGGATTAGGAGGTAAACAATTCTCAAGTCTCCAAAAGATCTATGATCGAGCATGTGCAGTTGCTCGAGTTCAAGAGCATAAAAGGAAACTGAATGAAAGACAGACTTAAGAGAAAAGGGGAAGGATTGAAATTGGAAGGAATGATAACAACCTTCCAAGGCAAGAACGTGATCACAGAAGTGGAGGACAAAGAAGGGAAGAAAGGGGAAGAATCTTGACCCCTTGTTCAAAGTGCAATCGGCGACATTTGGTGAAAGAATGCCCCAGCCCAACAGCATGTAACCGATGCGGCAAAGAGGGACACTTTGCTAAGGAGTGCCACACTCGCATTGATCGGATCACGATACGAGAGGAACTGAACAGAGGTCCGAGACAGCAACAACAACAATACCAGCAAGGACAGAATAATCAGTATCGGAGGAATGGAAATGGGAATTGGAATGGAAATAGGAACTGGAACGGGAACCGCAATGGAAATAATCAGCGTCCATATCAGCAGCAACAAGGAAATGGAAATCAGGGTGGTAATGATCAGAACCGTGGAGGAAACCGATTCGAGCAGCAGGGACGCCTCAATGTGATTAATCAGGCAGATTTACCGGAGCAACAAGCCGATGTCTTGCAAGGTACATTTTTAATACTTGGTGTACCTGTTCATATATTATTTGATTCTGGTGCAAGCTGTTCGTTTATGGCATCTCGAATAGTTAAAAGTCTACAACTTCCACCACCTGAGTCTATCACACTGGGGATTTCTCTACCATCAGGGGACGTAATTCCCTGTAAGAAACGATACAATGATGTTCCAATCACCATAGAAGGAGTAGTCTTTTCGTCATCATTGGCAGAATTTGACCTAAGGGATTTTGACATTATCCTTGGAATGGATTGGCTAACACAATTCAAGGCAAGGATCGACTGTCAAAAGCAAAAAGTGGTCCTGCGAGGACCGAAAGGAGAGAAGGTGGCCTACTATGTGAACTCGCGTAAGCCGACTACCAAGTGGGTGACAGCTCCACAACTGGGGACAATGCTACGCAAAGGATACCCGCTGTTCATGTGCCATGTGCAAAACATGCAAGCTAAGGAAGAAGGACTGGAGTCGATACCAGTGATCAAGGAATACCCGGACATCTTTCCTGAAGAGATACCAGGGATGCCACCTATTCGAGATGTAGACTTCACAATTGATGTGGTGCCTGGAACAGAGCCAATCTCAAAAGCTCCATATCGATTAGCTCCGGCTGAGATGAAAGAATTGAAGGACCAATTAGAAGAGTTGCTGAGTAAAGGATACATTCGACCAAGTACTTCACCGTGGGGAGCTCCAGTGCTCTTTGTCAGAAAGAAGGATGGAGGGATGCGGCTATGCATTGATTATCGGGGACTGAACCAAGTAACGGTTAAAAACAAGTATCCCTACCACGGATCGACGACTTGTTCGACCAGCTAAAGGGTGCAAAGGTCTTTTCAAAAATTGATCTACGATCAGGGTATCACCAACTGAGAGTGGCAGAAAAGGATATACCTAAAACAACCTTTCGTACAAGGTATGGACACTATGAATTTACGGTGATGTCCTTCGGCTTGACGAACGCACCAGCAGCCTTTATGGGACTAATGAACAATGTCTTTCATGAATTGCTGGACCAATGTGTAGTCGTCTTCATTGATGACATCTTGATATACTCAGGGAATGCAGAAGAGCATGCTCAACACCTACGACAAGTGTTGGAATTGTTGAGAAAGCACCAACTCTATGCTAAACTTTTGAAATGCGAGTTTTGGCTAGATAAAGTGGCATTCTTAGGTCACATTGTTTCAGCTAAAGAAGTATCAGTGGATCCGACAAAGGTAGCAGCAGTCGCTGAATGGCCTGTACCGAAGAGCCAAACGGAGTTTCGAAGTTTTCAGGGTTTTGCAGGATACTATCGAAGGTTTATTAAGGACTTCTCCAAAATTGCTCGACCTTTGACTCAAATGCTGAAAAAGGGTTAAAGTATCAATGGACGGAACAGTGCGAACAAGCTTTCCAAGAGCTTAAGAAGTTGCTCACTTCAGCACCTGTTCTCACTTTGCCAAACGACAAAGAAGACTTTGAGATATACAGCGATGCATCAAAATTTGGACTTGGTTGTGTTCTGATGCAACAACGGAAGGTCATAGCTTATGCGTCGCGACAATTGAGGCCACATGAGGAAAATTATCCCACACACGACTTGGAACTAGCTGCCGTGGTGTTCGCTTTAAAGATCTGGCGGCACTACCTATATGGGCGAACATGTAGGATATTTACTGATCATAAGAGCTTGAAATACATCTTCACACAAAAAGAGCTGAATATGAGGCAAAGGCGGTGGCTTGAGCTCATTAAAGACTATGATCTAGATATTGCTTACCACGAAGGGAAGGCAAATGTGTTGGCTGATGCTCTAAGCCGTAAAACAAAACACTTGGCAAGCACAAGAATATTGCCTTCAGAGATCTATATGGATATTGAGCTTGTTCATCAAGGAACAGTGTTGGCTATGTTGAACAACTTAACCATCAAACCAACACTATTCGATGAGATTCGTGAAGCTCAACCTGGTGATGTGAAACTTGAAAGAATCAAAGAGAAGATAGCACAAGGCAAGGCTGATGAGTTCAAAATTCACGAAGATGGCAGTATTTGTTACCAAGGACGATGGTGCGTACCGAAAAAGTGTGTGGAGTTGAAACAAAGGATCATGGAGGAAGGGCACAACACACCATATTCAGTGCACCCAGGAGAAGGCAAATTATACAAAGATCTGAAAGAAGTGTTCTGGTGGCCAAGAATGAAGCAAGAAGTAAGCGAGTTCGTATCAAAGTGCTTGGCATGTCAGAAAGTAAAAGCTGAGCGTAAGAAGCCGTTGGGCTTTATGCAACCATTGGAGATTCCATCATGGAAATGGGAGAGCATCTCTATGGATTTCATATCTGGACTACCGAAGACATTGAGGGGTATGAACAAAATATGGGTAATTGTCGACCGACTCACTAAAGCTGCTATTTTTATACCCATGAAGGACACATGGACCATGGATCAACTAGCGAAGGCATATGTTGATAATGTGGTGAGAAGGCATGGAATACCTCAAGACATCGTGTCTGATCGAGACAGTCGATTTGTCTCAAATTTCTGGACAAAGTTGCAAGAAGCTTTCGGGACTAAGCTAAAGATGAGCACTGCATTCCATCCCATGACAGACGATCAAACTGAGAGGACAATACAAACACTGAAGGACATGTTCGCGCATGCATCTTAGAATTCAAGGGTAGCTGGGAAGATCGATTGCCTCTAATCGAGTTTTCCTATAATAATAGCTACCACTCAAGTATTGGAATGGCACCGTTTGAAGCATTATATGGACGGAGGTGTCGAAGCCCATTATGTTGGAGAGATGATACTGAAGCAGTGGCCGTGGGGCCACAACTTATTGAGGACTCAGTCGAAGCAATTAAAGTCATTCAACAGAAGATGAAAGCAGCTCAAGATCGACAAAAGAGCTATGCCGATCAACGCCGCCAAATGGGAGAATTCGAGGTTGGTGATAAGGTCCTCTTAAAAATATCTCCGATGCGAGGAGTGATGCGCTTTGGGAAGAGTGGGAAGTTAAGCCCACGATATATTGGCCCTTACGAGATTGTTGAGCGAGTAGGAAATCTTGCCTACCGACTCGCCTTACCAGTGGAGCTTGCACGAGTACATAATGTTTTTCATATATCTCAATTGAAGAAATACCATCATGACCCCTCTCATATTCTCCAACCGGAAGTCATTGAGTTGGACGAAGACTTGACATACGAGGTACTTCTGATGCGCATCCTGGATACAAAAGAGAGAGCAACAAGGAATCGAACAATCCGCATGGTTAAAGTCCTATGGTCAAACCACGACTATGAAGAAGCTACATGGGAGATGGAAGAAGATGTAAAGGCAAAATACCCAGAGATATTCATCGAAGCTAGCGAACAAGTTATGCGGACATAACTATTTATCCAAGGTGGGGAGGATGTGACGACTCGACAAAATAAGGTTAGTATTCGACATCTAATTTCTAAAATGACGTATTCTAACAAACTTCGAGGACGAAGTTTTTCTTCAAGGTGGGTAGATTGTGATGCCCCAAAAATTGGCTTATGATATAATGGTGCAATTTAATTATTTATTTTAACTACTTAAATTGGGATATACCAATAACTTAAATTGGGGGTACCAAATTAAGCTCCCATGTGCATATATATATATATATATATATATATACAAATATTTAGTTGTTTTTATTTTAATAAGGGAAATGAAAAATACACTTACCTTATAACTTGGTCAAATATACAAAGCAAGTATATTTGCAGTAATAGGGCTACTAGCAATTCTCCACCCAAATATAGGAATTCGTCCAACACCCCACTCCAAATTTGGTTCCTAAAATTTCTCACCCCTCTACCCAACTCAAGCTTCCGTTCCTCACTACAAATTACCCTCTGCTTCCTTGTTACTCTTTGTTTTCTATTCTGCAAAAATACTCCAGCGGTAGGTTTCAAGCTTTACCCTATTTCTCCTTCCATCACTCTTTCGTCCTACATATGTTTAATTACTTATGTTTAATTCTTGTAGCTTCTTGAGAGTTGGCATTTCCATATTTCTGGAAGCTTTTAAGTCACCGCCAATCCGCCATTGTTAAAGCTTGTAAGTAAACTCGTAATCATTTTCTTCCAAATCGTTCAGTCTTTCAATAAACCTTGTGAAATTTCAGATTCTTCTTCTTCTATTGATCTACTTATTCGTTAATTCTTGAAGGTTTTTCCCTATTACTCTTGTGGATTTCCCAAATTCTCGGCACTCCCAGTAATTAATCGGTTCATTCAACAAGTAAGTTAATTCTCGTTTCTTCACTGCGCTCCCACACTCCGTTATTTTCTGTGAAATTGGAACCCTGCGATGGCTGTGCATTTTCGTTTCAGTGCCTGTTTACTCTTTTCGTAAAATCCCTATTTCGCTTCAGCTTTTAAAATCATTTGGAACCCGAGCCTCCGCCGTCCATTCCACTCACACAGATTATTTTGCCCAGTCAAACTTTTGCTCCAAATCTGTATATAAAATTGGATCACTGTTCTCCATCGTCTGGTTCGTCAAATTCCAATTTTTGCTTCCGGATATGTATATATTTACAGTCACCATCATCTTTTATCAAAAGCCCATTTGTTTTCTTCCCTGTATGTGTTATATATATATATATATATATATATTGTCGTATGTGCCCAGACAGTCTAATTCACAACAAGTTCAATTCCAATTATGTGTTACACTACTCGTGTGGGACCCGAATGCCACACTTGGTTGGTCTGCTTTTCCTTATTGCTTCCTGCGAGTCGAGAGTCAACTAAGATAGATGTATTTTGTTTTAAAACTTGTCATGTGCAAACCTTGGTCGTCTGGGACCATGAGTTGTTACTTGATAAATTATTTCCTTGGTTCTCATTTACTGAAATACGCCGTAATTTCCGTGGCAGTTATTTTTAATTTGATTCTCATGGATCCGGTCCCGTTAAATATGCTATTGACAGTAAATGGAATAAATGTATGGCTTTGGCCTGGGGTTCTGTTGGTACAGTAATTATGTGAATCGGATTTGGTAAAATTCTGATGGTATAATAATTATGTGAAGTGGCTTTGGTAAAATATATGTTTTGTGAAACCAATGCATGAACTTATGCTTATTTGGATCTTGGATGTTGGATATTGGATGAGGGTAATTGTCCCTCATATGGGTAGAGCCTGCATGTGTCTATAACCCTAGACAGTCGGAGTACTAGTCTAGGACACCGGAGTTAGTAGTTAAAGAGTCATCTGCATGGCGAGAGATGATATATGTGATTATTGGATTGGTATGGTGCATTGGATTGGTTTCATTTAACATATGTGTTACCTACATTATTAATTTTGGAATTTAAATTCGGTAAATTATCACTATCGGTATATAATTACTCCTTTGTGTCGTTGGGTCAACCCTGAGTCTCCAGCATGTGTGGGATAGGGGATTGACTTACTCAGCGTTGCTGATGTTGTTGCTTTCATTCTTTTTCAGTATAGGTGACTGAGATTGGCATGGCATTTGCATTGGAATTTTGGGGATTTTTTAAATAAGCTTTTATGTCGCACTATTTCATTTCAACCCTGCGAGGTCACAGTGGTACTTTAAGTATTCATTTACATTTTATCCTAAACTTATAAACTAGTATGGTACGTACTAAACCGATTTTTATAGATAATTATTATTTTATGCTTGGCAACTGTGGTTTTAAATATGTTCTATATTTTAAGCCTTAACATTTTCTACTTAAGTAGCTTGGAAGTAAACTTAAGTAGAAAATGTGGCGGTAACATCCCTCCTTCCGCTGTTTTTAAATTGGGGGTATTACATTCAAACCACATTATCGATATATGCCTTGGCCAGCTGATCCATTAACCAATTATCTTTCATAGGTATAAAGATGGCACTCTTCGTCAACCGAACAACTATTACCCAAATTTTATTCATCCCTTGGGGAGATCTTGGTAAGTCCGAGATAAAGTCCATGGAGATGCTATCCCACTTCCAACTTGGGATTTCCAATCGCTTCACCAATCCCAATGGCTTTTGCCGTACTGCCTTTACTTTTTGGCAAGTTATGCATTTAGCCACAAAATCCACCACATCTTTCTTCATCCTCGGCCACCAATAGATTTTCTTTAAACCTTTGTACAGCTTATCACTACCAGGGTGTACTGAATAAGGCATACGGTGGCCCTCTTCCATCAATTTTCGCTTCAATTCCTCGCACTTGTGAGGGACGCACCACCTCCCTTTGAAGCGAATACTTCCGTCGTCGTGGACTATGAATCCTACCGCTTTTCCCTCACCAATCTTCTCCTTAATCCTCTTGAGATTCTCATCGTCCGGCTGGGCTGCTTGAATCTCATCAAACACGGTAGATTCAATCGTCACGGCATTCACCTTTTCTACCACAGTCCCATAATGGACTAGTTCAGTATCCAACTTTGCTAAGTCCATATATAGTCCTGACGGTAAAATGAGAGTGTTTGTCGTATGCCTTGCTTTTCGGCTCAATGCGTCTGCCATGACGTTTGCTTTTCCTTCGTGATAGGCTATATCTAGAACGTAGTCCTTGATTAACTCAAGCCATCTTCGCTGCCTCATATTTAACTATTTTTGAGTAAATATGTACTTGAGGCTCTTGTGGTCCGTGAACATCCGACATGTTTGTCCGTATAAGTAGTGTCGCCAAATCTTGATAGCGAACACCACCGCAGCCAATTCCAGATCGTGCGTCGGATAATTTTCCTCATGCGGCTTGAGTTGTCGCGATGCGTAAGCAATAACCCTTTGATTTTGCATAAGTACGCAACCAAGTCCTTCTTTTGAAGCGTCACTGTACACTTCAAAATCTTCCGTCTCTGATGGAAGTGTCAAGACTGGCGCTGTTGTGAGTCTTTTCTTGAGTTCTTGGAAAGACTCTTCGCACTCTGCAGTCCATTCGTACTTTAATCCTTTCTTCAACAGTTGGATCATTGGTCTTGCAATCTTTGAGAAATCTTTCACGAATCTCCTGTAGTATCCGGCTAGTCCGAGGAAACTCCTTACTTCTGTCTGACTTGTCGGTACCGGCCAATTAGTTACTGCCGATATTTTTTCCGGGTCAACCGACACTCCCTTAGCCGATACTATGTGTCCCAAAAATGTGACTTCCTTCACCCAAAACTCGCATTTCGACAGTTTCGCGTACAACTGATTTCTCCTCAGGGTTCCGAGTACTTGATGCAGGTGCTTCGCAAGCTCCTCATCATTTCTTGAGTAAACTAGAATGTCATCGATGAATACGACGACACAAGAATCTAGCAACTCTCGGAAAACACTATTCATGAGGTTCATGAATATTGCGGGAGCGTTCGTGAGACCAAAGGACATTACGGTGAATTCGCAGTGCCCATATCTCGTACGAAACGCTGTCTTCGGTATGTCCTTTTCGGCTATACGCAGTTGGTGGTATCCCAATCTCAGGTCGATCTTTGAGAATACCGATGCTCCTTTCAGTTGATCGAAAAGGTCTTCGATCCTAGGTAGCGGGTATTTATTCTTAATCGTTACTTGATTAAGACCTCTGTAGTCTATGCATAGCCGAAGTCCACCGTCCTTCTTTTTGACGAACAGAACTTGTGCTCCCCATGGCGACGTACTTGGTCGGATATATCCCTTTGATAACAACTCCTCGAGTTGTTCCTTCAGTTCCTTCATCTCTGCAGGTGCCTTGGATACCGGTTCGATTCCAGGTACCAGGTCAATCGTGAACTCAACCTCTCACTCAGGTGGCATCCCTGGAATATCTTCCGGGAAAACGTCGGGGTATTCATTTATGACTGGGATCTCTTCGATCTTGTTTCCCTCGTCTTTGAGGTTATGCACATAGCATACGTATAAGTGAGCCTTTTTACAGAAGATTGCGAAACTTCAAGGCATTCACCACCTTAGCGCTCTTCCTTTGAAGCTGCATGTAGTACACAACCTTCTTCCCTCGACTCTTGGCTAAGGAAATCTTCTGCTTCTGACACTCAATAACGGCTTTGTATTGAGTCAAAAAATCCATGCCTAAGATGACGTCGAAGTCTCTAAGATCAAACTCGACTAGATTCACGAAGAATTCTAGGTTCTTGATTACTATCGGGATCCCATCGTATTGTTTCGAACACGATATCACCTTGCCCGATGGTAATTTAATTCCAAAGTTAATGTTCTTAGGCGCTGGAAGATCTAAGGCAGATATAATCCTTGTAGATATTAAAGAACAGCTCGCGCCTGAATCGAACAAAACTTTGACATGTACGTTTAAAGTAGTAAACGTACCAGTGATCACTTCTCCCTGAGCAGCCAAATCCGCTTGGTTGATCATGTTCAAGCGTCCCATTGCTCCTTACTGATTTCCTTGTTGGTTGTGATTTTGAGGTGGCCTCTGTGCCCAAGGGAACCTCTGACCTTGGTTGTTTTGCAGGTTCGGCCCAGCTGGTCTATTCCCCTGAGGTCGGTTCAGCAGATCCGGCCTCTTCTCGATACGGTACTCTTGTGTCCAGCATTCTTTTTTCATGTGGCCCTCCCTGCCACATCTGTAGCAATGCCCAGGCCTTGGACATTCTCGCACCAAGTGCGGAATGTTGCATTGCGGGCATCGGGGTATGAATGCACCTTGATTTTCCGGCCTTCGGTTTCCATTGCCTCCTTGCTTGAAACCTTTATTCTCCATTCTCCTCTGTCCTTCAGGCCTTGCCTGGTCATTTCCTTTCCTGAAATTGTTTCCATTACCACTGTTCCGGTTCCTCTTTTCAAAGTGATTTGAGCCTCTGCTCTGCTCTCCATGATCCTTGCGTTTCAGTTGTTGCACCCGGGCGATTGCCACCACTCAATCATATACAGCTTGCAAAGAAGTATGCTGTCCTCCTACCAAAATTTCTCTAACACTGAGGTTCAACCCCATTTCAAACTTCTGGGCTTTATCAGCATCAGTCGGCACAAGTCTTGGAGCAAAACGGACGAGCTCCTTGAACCTTGTATAGTATTCTTGTACCGTCTGGGTGCCCTGACGAAGGTTGATGAACTCTTCGTACTTAGAAGTCTTCGTGCTAAGGGGGTAGAACCTCTCTCTCATCATCTCCTTGAATTCTTCCCAAAAATAAACGTGTTTGCCATCAGCTAGCCCACCTTGGTGGTTCTGCCACCACTCATCCGCCTCTCCACTTAGATAGTAGGTTGCCACTCTTACTTTCTAATTTTCGGGACAAATTACCGCACTCAGAAGTTTGTCGAATGTCCGGATCCAGTCCTCCAACTTCGCTGGATCCTTTTGTCCCTCGTAGTGGGGCGGTTGGTAGGGATTTACCATCGCCTGATAGTTGATGCGGGCTGCCAGCGGAGGTACCGCCGCTTGGGCCCTATTTACCTTGGCATTTCCCAGTGCCACGAGGACTTGTTCTACTGTCTTTAGTCGTGCGTCCAAAACATTGGGTACGGCGTCCGCCTGACCCCCAACATTGGGTGGGTTTACGCCCACTGGCCTGTTTGCTTCGTTCGGGTTCATCGGTGCCCCACCTTCAGCAGGTACGTTAGGGTTGGCATCGTTAGCGGCAGGGTTTTCCCTTCGCGGCCTACCCCTTGGCGCCATTCTGTTAATTAAGCACGCAAAGATGAGAATCGAATTCTAAGGTAGTTTAGTAGTCAAGTTAGAAAGTGCTAACATCCCGGAAATACAAAATTCTAAAAGAGATGACGCAACAGAGAGAAGGGAAAATACTTCATTCTATTAGATCATTTAGGATAGATCATTTAGGATAATCATAAGGCAAGCTACAACGGAAAACAGTAAGTTAACATGAAGTACGAAAAGCAATAAGTGATCCAACGATATAATACGATAAATCTAGAGTAGGTAATCAGGTGAGTAGCCGAGGAGTGCCCTATCGTGCTCATACTCCTCGTCGGAGTTAAGAGGTACCGGTGGGTCCACTACTTCCGCCTCTGGTTCCTCCTCCTCCACGCCAACAACATCGATAAACATGTCTGGGTCCTCTCCTCTTCGGGTTCCGGCGGATTGAGCCGGTTCTGCAAGTCAACGATCTCGTGCTCCAAGGTGAACACGCGTCCTCTAAGCATATGGTTGCTGTGTTGCTCCTCCTGAAACAAAGTTTCAAAAGCAACAATGCGGCCCAAATCCTGCTGCCGAGCATTCTTCAATTTCTCCAACTCTCCTTTGACACCCTTAACACGATTCCTATATGCAATAACCTCCTCACAGCTATGTCTCAATTGATGCATAATACTAGTCATCGAGCATAGCATATCGGTCATCATTTCAAAAAGCTTTGGGTCGGCCATCTAACAATAAATTTTAACACATCAATATTTTGCACATTTCAAGCACACATGTTAATGCATATGCACCCCCCAAAAGTAATAGTAACAATTTGAGACTTGTCGAATTTTTTGAAATATATACATTTTTTTCCCATGGGTTCTAAAAAATTTCTTTTCCATGGAAATAATATCTAAAATGCATAAAAATAATATTTAATATTTTGGGTCTCTATATTGGGTCGAAAATAATAGCTTTCTTAAAAAAATCTCGGGCTCTGATACCACTTTGTAACACCACGGATTTGGTCACCCAGGCCAGGACGCTACCGCCACACCTTTTTTAAGCAAGACACGATCAAATCGAGCTTGTTTAAAAGAATGCTAAGGCTTAAGTTGCATCATTATTTAAAAATACTTAAAACCAATCAAAAGTGCCCGAATTTAAATCAGAGTTATAGTCTACCATGCACAAGTAAAGTAATGCAGAAGCTAAAAACAAGGCCAAAACATGCAGTCAAAACATAGTCCAATGCCCAATGCGCAAATTTAAAATAATCTTTAAAATAAAATGCGACAAGTCTTTTCAATCGAAATCCCCATCCATCTGTGCAATTCTTACTCTACGAAATCTGAAAAAAATAAAATGAAACAACAATTTATCAGTACTAAAGGTACTGCGTAAGTTAATATATAGCACAACAAATTTTTAAAAGATTTTAGAAGAGTACACAAAGATAATATTGTAATTTAAAAAGACGAATAAATAAAATAATTTAAAATCTCTTACACATATCCCACGAATATTTACCAATGTTTGTTATGATCGAGGACACCAATTTTTGCCCTTTGGGACTAAAACCCACAAGGACTCCATAACAAAGATCCTAGGGACGTACCCTTGGGATCAACCCACCTCTGGGACTCGTACCCACGAGGAATGTGAAAGTAGTGACCCTATAAAGACCACTCCGGAGCCCTAAATAACCCATACGGATACATCTAGAAGTATAGACTCTTACAATCACGAAACCATAATATCATATGCGCCGTTTTGGCCACAAAAGAGGGGGCGACCCAACGAGCTCACACCAAGTGCACTTACCCTCTAACACAATGGGCATCCCACTCGATCAAAACTTACAAAATTTTAAAACCACGTTTTTAACATTTCATAAGATCACCACATTTCCAGAATTCATATATTCCCAAAAACGAGTAACATTCGACTCTTAGATCATCAAATACACAAGATAGAATTTACCGATTAAAATTGGCACTGTGGCAGTTTTCGAAATCATATTTGAAAATGTAGCAAACTATTTTTAAAAATTCTGGAAAAATTACAGTGTCTAGGGAACATCGAAATAAACATTTTTCATAGAAATAGCCATCTCAAAATTCGGACTCTAAACTGGTCATTTTAACCGATTTCAGAAGATCACCGTTTTAGGATATTACATGCTTCAGGATGTTCGACCACAGTGTGTTCGAAAATTCGTAACAATTTCGAACATGCTCCAAAAATCATAAAATTTTATAGAGATAATCTAGACACATAGTGGAACAACTTCTATGAAGACATCACCCACAATTATCGATTTTAGACAGGTCGTATACACACAACAAAATAGATTACATGACAAATCCAATTCTGACAGCAACATGAAGCAAAATACCAGATCGAAATTCGAGTATTAAATCAACTCCAAAAATTATGAAAATTTACAGAACTCATAGTTAGAATGTTAGGATCAATTTTTTCATTTTGAGAAGTTCTTCTAAAAACGATCTGAGATAGGCCGAAAACGCAGGACAACAAAAGCTAGTCATGGAAAACCCTATTTGACAGATTTACCGACGGAGGGAATTTGGACTAGAACTCGATGGAAACTCAACCAAAACCTCTAAAAATTGGCGTGCACAATATTAACTTACTTGGGATGAGTTTAGGATTGAAAACCTCCGCTTTGCTCTCCCTGAAAACGTCCAACACAGCCCTCACGGCCAACTTCCCTCCGATTGAACCTATTTTGGAGTTGTCGGAGGAAATTCTCAATTCTAGGACAAGGGAACTCGAAACTAAGACCAAGGGAATGAAGTAGAACTCTTACCTACTCGTAGGAGAATGGATTGGACCCCTTGAACTCGTCCACGGCCTTTGCCAAGTGAAGCACCACCCACAAACTCATCAACACTCACTATGAAACTCTTAAGTGCAAATGGGTGGATTGGAGGCTGATTAGGGGTATTTATAGAGGTGGGGAGCAGTCCAATGGCTACCATAGGATGCTAAGGAGGTGAGGGGACGAATTTAGCTCAATAACCCCTGACTTAACTCCCTCAAACCTCATCCAAAACCCCCACTACTCCACATGACCTCAAAAGACTCCTTCAAGTGATCATGTAATCTCATAACTGATTTGTTGGGATCTTAATGCACCCAATAATCATTGTTAAGCACCCCCACAACGTCCCTCAATGTCTGGGATTGAATTCCCAACGTTTAGAAACGTCCCAAGCCAAAATAATTGCAAAAACCGAGCATAACGCTCGAATTGCCGAACTGCTGCTGGTGGCGCGCCCCGCGCCGTCACCGCGCGGCCACCAGCCAACATTTTCTCTCTTCTTTTTTTTTTAAATTATTATGATTTTGAAATTTTAAAAAAAAAATCATAATATGAATTATCCGCGATCGTTGGATAATCCGATAGCTCTCTTCGAGTTGCTATCTTCCGAAAATATTTAATTCCGCTCTCTCGGAATTATTTCGGTTTTGATAATTAAATCCGATTCTTAAATTTTTGGATTTAAATCTCGGTGTCGATTTCTTGGGTATTACATTTGTCTATATCATTTTTATCCATTTGTTTCTCGCAATCTTTTATATTTCATTCAATTGAGTAGTATATACAAATTTAACACAATGACCACCAAAATCTATATTTTGTATAAGATAAGTTTTTTTATTTAAATTGAACTAATGAAAAATTCCTTTTCCATATTATTGAAATCATTTTCCAAAAAGGTAAATTATTTCTATTCTCGATTATTATCTCAATGAATCCCTAATTTTTAGTCAATAATTCGAAAAAGGTATAAAAAATATACTAATATAAAATAACCCCATCAATGATTGATTAACATTAAATGAATTTATGAATAATTCCTTCAATAATTATCCGCATTAACATTAATTAGATTATATTCACAATTAATGTAATGATCAATGGATATTAAGTAATTATTGAAGAAAATCAGATAAAAAGTATGTTTGTTTTTAAAATATTATATTATAAATCGCATCCCACCATATAATTATATTATCTCTCACTTAGGTATTTTTATTATACTTTAATGCATATTTTTTTTCCCGCCCTATTCTTAAAATTTTGAACCTATACTCGATTAGAGGACATTTAGTTTGAAAAAATTTGGCATCGGCTTCGAAGTATACTAGAAAAATATGGTCCCAGGGAAATATGGCGATGTTATGTAATTCTTATATTCATCCAACTATAGTAATGAGAATGATAAAAAATTCCCCGTTTGGTTGTATAATGATTATAATAATTTTTTACTCTCTGTCAAATATCCTACACACCAATAATCTTATCCGATAATTGATTATATTCAATAATTGATTAACACTAAATGAGACTATTATAATCCCAAAAAGCTAAATTAATTCTATTCTCAATAATGATCGCAATTAATCTCTAATTTTTAGTCAATAATTCCAAAAAGGTAAATTATTTCTATTCTCGATTAATCAATGATTATGAATAAAATATCCCATAAATAATCGATAATTAAAGTAATTTAGCTATTCTAAATTTTTAGTCACTAATCCCAAAATGGTAGATTAATTATATTCTCAATTAATGCCTCCAATGATTGGTTGACATTAAATGAAAATCTATTATGTCTAATTTCCCTCCCAAGAATCCCTTCTATATATATTGTATTTTAATATCATTAGTATAATTTATTAATTTATACATATTTATTACAATTCTAAAGATCTCATTATAATTTGTTTATCAAATGATATTTATTTGTATTGGCAACTAAATCTTTCCATATAAATTTATCCGTATTTTGGAAACACAATATTAAATTATAAAATAGAAACTAAATATTAGAATATGTATTTTTTAAAAATAAACCATTCTATATTAGTATGATTTATTAATTAATTTATACATATCTATTACAATTATATAAGGATCTTCCTATAATTTATTTATCGAAAGATTTTTATTTCTATATCTGAGACGTTTCACTTCCCCATTTACACTATATAAGGCATTCATTTAGTTACAACAACAATAAGAAAATATTCCGCTACACTATTTCTAGCAGTGTTTGCATAACGCAAGTTGCAGGACTTCAACATAGAGAGTACATTACTATACAATATTTTTTGGTAATTTAAATTACCCCATATAAGTAGCATATCTTTTCATATATGCGCCTAAGTAGTTTACATTACCCCAGCTCAACCCACCGATGGATTGTGGATAAGGCGAGCTAGCCCGTAGCTTTTCTAATTAAATAATAAAGTTAGTTTTTTTTATTATACAATATTTTATTTAAAAATTAAATATATTATCTCATTTAAAAAAATTTATTTAAAAATTAAATATATTATCTAATTTAAAATTGAAAATTTTTTTAAAAAATTAAATGACTTTTTTTAAAAAAAATATTCTTTTTGAAAATAACTTTAAAATTAGTATAAAAAAAGTAATACTAAGTAGCCCATTATGTAACACCCCCATTTTCCCTAAGGATGCAGCGGAAGAAAAGAGCGGGAACAATGGGTGGGGTGCTACCGCCACGTATTCCGGGACATCCCGAAATACGCTAAGGCTAGAGTAAATATTACAGCTGAATGTATATGCTAACCACGTTCCGGATAAGCTAGCATATAATTCGCGAAGAAGCTTATAATACCGTGAAGAGTATAAAATAAGCTTAATAAAAATGGTTGGATTGTACAACCAAAACGGAGGAACGCATTCCTCAAGTGAGCTCAACGATAGTAATAGAATAAATCCATGGAAGTTCTAATTTAAAAAGGGATTCTCTATTTCATATTCAAAAATACTGTTAAACGCGCAATGCATTTTTTAAAACAGTAGGGCACATAAATATTCATACTGGCTAGAACCCAAATATTTGTTTATGGTTATCTATGCCAAGTAATATACTTTTATCCGAAAAGAGGATTTAAAAATATACAATTTCTTTTTTTGTAAATGATACCCCAATCCGTGCCCGTACAAATGATGCCTTGCAGATTCGAAAACCTGAAAGGAAACGGGGAAAAGTGTAGAGTCAGTGAAAACAATCGCTGAGTAAGTAGACCTTTACTCCCGGTGGAGGTCGGGTTGCAAAAATAATTTAAAAAGAACAGTTATGGTGATGGTATGCTAAAACGAGAATTTATTTATGCACAGACAAAATCCATATAAATCTAAACCCGGGAAAAGATAATATGACACTATGCGTTACCAAGAAATAAATTTCTCAGTCAACATGATGTGCAGGTGCCCTGTCGTAGGGCCCAGATCTCACATACATTCAAGGATTGTGGTGGAGGTAAGAAATTCCCACAGACCACGTGGAATCAGGTAGGTGGCATCGGCGCAACGTCCCTAGGTAGCTTTGAAACTGCTTACAATCAGGGGTCTAAGGCCCCGGGTAGCTATGAACTGCTTACAACCGATGGAGGTGGTCCGACCCAGTACTCAGAAACCACCCCGTAACAATGAGCTCAAAATCTGTAGGACTTTGTAGATAATTCCAGGAATCGTAAAGCACAGTAAAAGAGCATACCAATATTCCCAAAAAGCAGTAGGGAGCTATAAGCATAAATTAAGAAGTAGGAAAACGGTATTTAAAATTTATGCTTAAGCTAAAATAAATTGGGCTTACTTCAAAGAGTAAAAATCTACTTACAGTCACCGAAGATGGAATAGATTCAACACACGCGTAGGCTATGAGCAGATATCCCTTTACAGCTATTTGGCTAGCAATATTTCAATGACTCAGCATACTATGATGGTATTTTACCATAAATATAATAACTAAAATCTTACAACTAATAAATCTTACCCGAACACTTTACGCTTTTATGGGACTAGTTATCGTAACTTCGATCGGGCTCCTAAAACCTCTTTATGGAACTAGTAGCAAAATGGGAGAGAAATAGAAATGAAATCGGAGAAACAGCAAGTGAAGAAAGAAAAGAAGGAAGAAAGGAAGGCAGGGTTGGGCATGGGTTGCATTGGGAAGGAGGGTTGGTAGCCGCGGTGGTGATGGCCGAGGTGGCGCTGTGGTACTATGGTGGCGCGGTGGAGAATGGGGGCCGGAAATGGAACGGCGATGAAAAGAGGCGGCAGCCGTGGTGGTGGTGGCCGGCCGGCGACGGCGCCGGAGCAGGGGCGGCGTCGGCGGTGGCGCGCCGAAGTCGGGCGGCGGTGGAGGGTGAGGGAGAAAGGATGGAGGAGGGAAGAAGGGGGAGGTTTATATAGAAGGGAGGATGTATCCTTATAACCGGTTAATAGCTTCGTCCATTGGGTTCTCGCCCCTTTATCCAACGGATATCCATAGTGGTCAATCAAATGTCAATTAAAGTGATTTGACCCTTTAGCAAAATATAATCGAAGTTTTTCTTTTCATTTCAAGGCTTACAAAATATTATTCTATTTAAGATTCAGATAGGTTGTAATTATCGGGGTTCTAATAATCAAACCTCGTTTGAAGTTAAACCTCCTTTTTGATTCTTCATCGCATATTTTGAAATTAAGTAAATTTGATTATCGGTCAAGGATTTAAAATTTAAAGATGACTAAATAACTATACTAAATTTTTACTAAATAGGGGTACTAATTAATATGGATTTAACTAATTTGGAATAAAGTATGATTTAATACTTATAAGTTAAATGAATGATTTTGCACTTAAAAAGTTTTAATTCATTCTACTTAATTCATAACTCAGGTCGACTTAATGAATTCACACTTCGTAAAACATTATTTCTTTTTATTTTCTAAAAATTAAATTTATGAGTAAATTTTGAATATTAATTTATTAAAATTCCAATTTCTATTTAGTAATTTTATGGGGTGTTATAGTCTACCCTCCTTAAAATAAGGCTTCGCCCTCGAAGCCTCACGACAAAACTAAGAGAACCTTGTATCTAGAGGCATTGTTTTCAAAATTCATATTAAAAAGCTTCTGACGTGTCACCTATCAGTTATAATTTTATTCCTCCAGCCTTGAGTATTTATCCTCGATATGCTCTTGAATTTTTTAGGTTATATATACCTTTGTTATCAAATTCTAATCTGCCGATTGACTAAAATGATTTCCCCGTGGTCCTTAATTATTGAGGTCAAACTTGGGTTGGCTCATCATTCCTTGATGACACAATTTTTTTTTATCATATCCTAAAGGTATCCGGGATAAGTCTAGGACAAAAACCTATTAATATGTTATCTTATTCCCGTTTTCCGGTTTCCAATGACTCAGTTAAATCGGTAGTCTTCTTTTGGGTATTCCGTAGTCCTTAGTAAATCTCACTTTTCCTTGTTGGTAACGTTGCTCTTTGGAAAAATTGCTTAGTTATTCAATAAGGTATATTAGAACATGGTTTAGATCAATGATGATGGCGCTGTCCGGTTAAGCATTCTCTACCAAATTTGATAAGTAAACGTTTTACTGGATATAATAATTTACTGACCTTGAGATAAACTTTGCTTCTGATGGTTCCATATTTTTACTTAGGCATGGGCAGTCCATCTAAACATTTGGTTATAGGTCAAATAAATTCTTTCAAAGGAAAAGAAATTTTAATTATTACATCAGCGATTATCATTTAGGTGGAAGCTTAAAATGCTTCGCAACAAAAGGGAATGCCTTGGTTATACTTATCAAGCGCATTACTAGGTTCAAAAGTTGGGATATGATCACTCCATTTACCTATCATTTTACTATGCCAGATTGGCCAATAAACAGGATAGTTGAAATCTAAGCTGACATATTAGGGGCTACATTCCCAAAACGAAAGTCAAAACGTCTTCCGACGAGTGTACCCGAGCTCCCTTTTTTATCCTTTTCAAGGATTGCCCGAGTTGACCTTATGCAACCTTCCTTACTTCATACCGCAGGTGGTGGGGTTCCTAGGTTTCCCATTCAGAAATGCTTCCGTTAGGTAGCGACCATCCCTCTTCAGGTCCTCCCGCAACATGCTGACATTCAAGCGAATGCCGCATTTCCTGACCACATGACCGTCAAGACCACACCTAAAACAGACTCCGTATTGCGGGCATACTTGCATCCAATGTCGTTTTTCGCATTTTTGACAGGGTGGCGGAATAATGGTGCGATTTTCGTTCCTCACGTTAGGTCCATTGGAGTTTAGTTGGCGGTTCGGGTTTCCTCTGTCTAGTTTCCCCTCAAAGCATCCCATTTTATGGGTTGTAGAGGTCTGCTCGACATGTTCCTCTCTCCGCTTGGGCTGCCGGACTCGCTCAACCGTCATTGCCCGATCATATAGCTTCTGTAGGCTACAGAATTGTTTCCCACCTAACCCTTCTCGAATCTCTCGGTTCAATCCGAGTTCGAATTTTTAGGCCTGGGAATGTTCGGTGTTCACTAACCCTGGAGCGAAGCGGATGAGGTCATTGAACTTGTTGTAGTACTCATGGACAGAGAAATTGCCTTGTGTTAAGGTGACGAACTCCTCATACTTAGCGTTTTTCACACTAGTTGGGTAAAATCTCGCCCGCATGCTTTCCTTAAACTCTGGCCAACCAGTGTCTCGATTCCCGTGGTTCTGCCACCAAGTGTTTGCCTGGCCTTCCAAGAAGAAGGTAGCCACCTCCACTTTCCTTTCCTTGGGGCACTGGACTGCCTCTCACAGTTTGTCGAATTTATCGATCCACCCTTCTAGCTTATCCGGGTCCCCTTGTCCGGTATAGCTCGGGGGTTGATACTCATGTACAGCCTTGATGAAATCCGTGGGTGGTTCTGGTTCCCCTTGTGTATCGTCTCTTGCCAGCTGTCGCTCTACTGCGATACCAATAGTTAACATTACTTGTTCCAATCGAGCTTGTCGTCCCTCTATATCGTCTTGCCTATCCTCCATGGGATCAGGTGCATGTAGGGGGTCGGCCGGACGTTTTTCTGGGCGTCCTCGTCGTGGCATCTGAAACATATAGTCTTGAGAAACTCATTTGCTCTCACTTTATCATTTATCAAAATTTTAATTACTTTCCAAATGATTTGGAAATTTTGAATTTATATATATATATATATATTTTAGTTGGAAAATTTCACCGTCCTTTATCAGAACCTTAGCCCTTAATAGTTCATACGCTTTCTCGAAAATGGAGATGAAATCATTGTTATGGGCTCTTGTGTCCTTATCAAGGGAAAACCATAGGAACAACATATTTGGGACAACTATAGAGGTAGACAAAAATTATACGAAGGGCGATTGGGAGAAGCATTCTTACTACCGGGCTTCTATCTCAATCAACCCTTAAGTGCATCCTTATCCAGAGATCGAATTCAAAATTTATAAAGCTCAAAGGAATAGGAGGAATGATTTAAGTTATCCTTTAAGCGCATTGTTGGTAATAATTCCTTTAAGAATATTTCGAAGAAAATGTTCAACTGTCTTTGTCAAATTGGTATATGGATTTGAGGGAAAATATTCGTTGTGAGTTTAAAATCTTTTGGTGCTCTTTCGTAGCACCCGCGTCTTATCTTTAAGACATATATAATTAGAAAAATTCTTAGTTCCAATTGTTCGCACGATTATCGTGTTAACGTTTAAATCGTACTCTTATAAGTCTAAGGCATAATCTTATATTGACTGGGGCAAAAATGCGTATAACACTAAGGTTATCGCATATGTAGGCATCTTCCTACGTAATCAGGCAACTGAACTGAGAAACCAAGAAACTAGTACAACACTAGCAGATTATCCAAATCACATCTAGAGGTAGATACTAAGGCAATACTTAGCAAAACAATCATAAGATACCAGAGAGAGACTCTAGCTCGGAGTCCGATACATTGGAAAATCCTTATCAAGAATATAATAATCCAAAATTCTGCTCGTGCCTATATGCATATGTGTGTGTGTCCCCATCCCAAAATTTAATGTCAGAAATACTTGGCATAGTCTATTCAAAATATTTCGTGCAAAAATTTCAAAAATTTAAATGCACTACTTCTTAGAGCAAAAATGGCTCTTCAAAAATATTTCTCGTGCAAAAATTGCAATAATTTATATGCACAAATCCGAATGCTTCCAAATGCTTTTCGTGTAAAATTTTAATAATGTTAATACACGAATTGTATAGCCACCTGGCTAAAAAAATATATATATATATTTGGTGCATGAATTTTAAAAATTACAGATGCACAATTCCAAGAGCAAAACGCTCTGATACCAAACTGTAACACCCTCATTTTCCCTAAGGATGCAGCGGAAAAAAAGAGCGGGAACAATGGGTGGGGTGCTACCGCCACGTATTCCGGGACATCCCGAAATACGCTAAGGCTAGAGTAAATATTACAGTTGAATGTATATGCTAACCACGTTCCAGACAAGCTAGCATATAATTCGCGAAGAAGATTATAATACCGTGAAGAGTATAAAATAAGCTTAATAAAAATGGTTGGATTGTACAACCAAAACGGAGGAACGCATTCCTCAAGTGAGCTCAACGATAGTAATAGAATAAATCCATGGAAGTTCTAATTTGTGGGGCTTCATGCTGGGGTAGAACCCAAATATTTGTTTATGGTTATCTATGCCAAGTAATATACTTTTATCCGAAAAGAGGATTTAAAAATATACAATTTCTTTTTTTTGTAAATGATACCCCAATCCGTGCCCGTGCAAATGATGCCTTGCAGATTCGAAAACCTGAAAGGAAACGGGGAAAAGTGTAGAGTCAGCGAAAACAATCGCTGAGTAAGTAGACCTTTACTCCCGGAGGAGGTCGGGTTGCAGAAATTGTTAAAAAGAACAGTTATGGTGATGGTATGCTAAAACGAGAATTTATTTATGCACAGACAAAATCCATATAAATCTAAACCCGGGAAAAGATAATATGACACTATGCGTTACCAAGAAATAAATTTCTCAGCCAACATAATGAGCAGGTGCCCTTTCGTAGGGCCCAGATCCCACATACATTCAAGGATTGTGGTGGAGGTAAGAAATTCCCACAGACCACGTGGAATCAGGTAGGTGGCATCGGCGCAACGTCCCCAGGTAGCTTTGAAACTGCTTACAACCGGGGGTCTAAGGCCCCGGGTAGCTATGAAATGCTTACAACCGGTGGAGGTGGTCCGACCCAGTACTCAGAAACCACCCCGTAACAATGAGCTCAAAAGAGCATACCAATATTCCCAAAAAGCAGTAGGGAGCTATAAGCATAAATTAAAAAGTAGGAAAACGGTATTTAAAATTTATGCTTAAGCTAAAATAAATTGGGCTTACTCCAATGAGTAAAAATCTACTTACAGTCACCGAAGATGGAATAGATTCAACACACGCGTAGGCTATGAGCAGATACCCCTTTACAGCTATTTGGCTAGCAATATTTCAATGACTCGGCATACTATGATGGTATTTTACCATAAATATAATAACTAAAATCTTACAACTAATAAATCTTACCCGAACACTTTACGCTTTTATGGGACTAGTTATCGTAACTTCGATCGGGCTCCTAAAACCTCTTTATGGAACTAGTAGCAAAATGGGAGATAAATAGAAATGAAATCGGAGAAACAGCAAGTGAAGAAAGAAAAGAAGGAAGAAAGGAAGGCAGAGTTGGGCATGGGTTGCAGTGGGAAGGAGGGTTGGTAGCCGCGGTGGTGATGGCCGAGGTGGCGCTGTGGTACTACGGTGGCGCAGTGGAGAATGGGGGCCGGAAATGGAACGGCGATGAAGAGAGGCGGCAGCCGTGGTGGTGGTGGCCGGCCGGCGACGGCGCCAGAGCAGGGGCGGCGGCGGCGGTGACGCGCCGAAGTCGGGCGGCGGTGGAGGGTGAGGGAGAAAGGATGGAGGAGGGAAGAAGGGGGATGTTTATATAGAAGGGAGGATGTATCCTTATAACCGGTTAATAGCTTCGTCCATTGGGTTCTCACCCCTTTATCCAACGGATATCCATAGTGGTCAATCAAATGTCAATTAAAGTGATTTGACCCTTTTCTCCAATGGATTTTCACCTATTATCCAATGGATATCCACAGTGGTCAATCAAATGTCAATTAAAGTGATTTGACCCTTTTGTCCAATGGATTTCATCTATATAATTTGTACTATTAGCACAAATAATTCCAGACTTCAAATCTTCTTATTTGGAACATCTTGGTAATAATAGGTCGGTCGACCTCGAACCCCATAAGTTCATTGGCTAAGTATTCTTGATTATGGACTTGATTTATTTGATAATCCCATACTGTTAGTCGAGTAATCCATGACTCGAAATTCTCCAATTCGGGATAATCACAATTTAAAGATCGGGCAAATTCCGATAACTAAGTGAGTTAATTATTTTTAGTTAAATTGTGAGAATTTGATTAAATTTTAATTTGCATTTAATATTTAACCCAATGTCCTTAAACAAATCTATGGACTTAATTAGTCTAATTGCTGGACTTAATAATCTCTAATGATCTTACATTTATAATTTAATTTGTTAGATTTAGACACCTTAATAAAATAATCCAAACCCCAAGTATTAACATTTCATATTTGGATGATTTATTTTTTGGAATCCCATAATCCATGGATGTTCATCAATTTATTGTTATGTCTTGTAAATTTAAGTTATATGGTCTTGATTCTATAATCTAATCCATGTTTAATACTATTCACTCCAATATTCATGACTAACTTATAGTATGATTTGCCCGAAATTATCATCGCACTATTCATTTTTAGTTATCCCTAATCTCAAACCCAATTAATAAGCTTTTAATTAAATTTGTAGTTTTGAAATTCATAATATAGTTTTGTAGACTTACGGATTTAAATTACCTAATAGCGGGTCTTCTTGTAAAAAAAATTTAAAAAAAAAATAATCTGAGTCCAATAATATTTATTCCATCACTTATAAACAAATCAATGGACTTTAAATTATAGTATATTAATTTGATCCATTAGCAAAATATAATCGAAGTTTTTCTTTTCATTTCAAGGCTTACAAAATATTATTCTATTTAAGATTCAGATAGGTTGTAATTATTGGGGTTCTAATAGTCAAACCTCGTTTGAAGTTAAACCTCCTTTTTGATTCTTCATCGCATATTTTGAAATTAAGTAAATTTGATTATCGGTCAAGGATTTAAAATTTAAAGATGACTAAATATTAAAGTATGATTTAATACTTATAAGTTAAATGAATGATTTTGCACTTAAAAAGTTTTAATTCCTTCTACTTAATTCATAACTCAGGTCGACTTAATGAATTCACACTTCGTAAAATATTATTTCTTTTTATTTTCTAAAAATTAAATTTATGAGTAAAATTTGAATATTAATTTATTAAAATTCCAATTTCTATTTACTAATTTTATGGGGTGTTATACATTACATATATAATGAATATTAAAATTATTTTATTTTAATTTAGTTAACATTAAGTCAATTTTATATTTCTTTAATTACAAAAATATAAAATTTTTAAATTATATATTATCAAGAGGTAATAACTAAAATAGGCCACCAAAATGAGACATTTCCACTTTTAGGCCATGATATTTTGATTTAGGAAAATAGGCCATTAATGACACAAAAAGTAAAATAAAAAATAATTGAAAAACTAAAATAGGCCACCAGAAGTAGTCATTTCCACTTTTAGGTCACCGCAACCCGAATTCCAGGCCAATGGCCTAAATTCAGGCCCAAAATCCTTCTAATGGCCTATTTCCCTAAATCAAAATATCGTGGCCGAAAAGTGGAAATGACTCCTTCTGGTGGCCTATTTCAGTTATTACCTCTATTATCAAATTAACATTTTATGATTTCAATAAACATCCAATCAACAACATTTACATTATGTTATTTAAGCTTTCATAACAAACTTTTAGAAAAAATGACTTGGCCCGTGGGCCAGCCCAAGCGACTGCGAGTTTAGACGGGCATGACCTATTTAGGCTCGCTCCCAATCAGACATCTATTTGTTGAGCCTAACCCACCATTTAAGTGAGGCGGGATTGGCCCAACGGGCCAGCCCATTTTGATAGCTTTAAGTTTCATATGTATTTTTCATGATTCTGCCATAAGGTATTTTTTTTTTCATATTGTATCATGTGTTATATATTATTCACTTTTTCCAAGAATGAGAACTTTTAATTTGAATACATGATACATGGTACTCGATTTCACTTCACATATAGAAAATATGAGCAATTTTTATTTGAATACATGATACAGGGTGTTTGATTTCACTTCACAAGTGGAAAATACGTTGCGAAAAAGTTTAGGCCACTTTTTCAAGAAGGGCAATGATACTAGGTAATGTCTCTTAGTTTCAGCAACTAATCATAAGTATCCGGGATCGTTTTATCCGATATATAAGTTTGTCATGAAATATGTATTTCTTTTAAGGCTCTTATATTTCAATTCAAGTCATTTGAATATATGCTTAGCAGCGAATATGATTCATCAGCCACAACTCTATTTTTTATCTTACCGTTTTATATATTGTTATTGGCCTTATAATTTAATCGTATTAACCAAATATATAGTTTGATTATTTTTTTGAAGACATCATTGGTAGGCTTATTTCTAAACCCTATGTGGTTTATGTTGATTTAGAGGTAGTGGTTCTCTGGACCTATGCTGATACCAGGTGTTTTCTCTATGAATCACTGTAGCCATGTCTCTATTTTGTTATTACAATTACAACATAAGTAATTTTTTTGAAGGAGGCAGACCAAGAAATGAGATTATAACCTAAAATATGGCTTATTATGTGGTATAGGTAAATTTCCATTTTTTTTACAAAATGGATAGTGTTATACATTTTGCAAAAATCCCTCAATTTTTTATACTGAAAATTTATTTCCCCTTTTTTTTGGTCATTTTGTACGCTTATGCATGAATGTTGAATGTATTGGTCATTTTTAGGTCAGAGCTGAAGGATCTGTTTGATTTCTTTGATCACGTGTTAGTTGTATTGATGGAATGATGGAATATGTGACTTACATTTGTTCTTAATTATGAAGATTTATTAAATGATTTTTTTCTGCGCAAAGTTAGTTATTTTAGATCCATTACAAGATCAATTGGTTTCTCCAGTGGTGACATTTGACTTCTCATCTTGGTCTAGCAGTAAGATATTACTCTTCTGGTGGGTGGCTTGAAGTAGTAATTTTAGACTTCCATCTACTTTTGCGATGTTCAAATATTCACTTATAAATATCCAACTCACTAATTGTAGAACAATGGGACTCTTTAATTGAGTCTTTGTCTATCATATTTGTGGCATCTCAATTATTTTCTACAAATGAGTCTTTGTATATCATATTTGTGGCATCTCAATTGTTTTCTCCTTAAATACTACACATCGTATATCGTTTTATAATTTGAATTGAAGTTTAATGTTTTGCTCTATGGTCCGGATGATTACATATTGTTTAATGAATTTTATTAACTGCTTTAAAATGCATTTCTTTCAATGAAGCGTTGTTTTATTCTCTAAATATTAGCCGCTTTAAAATGAATCTTATACTTGATTGTCGCGATGCCAATAAATATACAGGAATTATAAGTGCATTACATTTATTCTTAGGTTTCTCTTAAAAAAAAGTCATAATTTTAAAGAATTTAAATGGGGTTAAAATTAAAGAAATCATATCGTGTACACTGAATTTAAAAAATGATACTTATTTCATTTTTTCATATAATACAACTAAACTTTATAGTTGATATTATTGCATTAGTGGTCCTATATATGATATAGATTTATATTGATTTTTTTATCCAGGCGTACATATTCGTTGTGACTGATTTGTTCTAGATAATCTAATTTATAAAATCTATGGGCTATGAAACAATTTTTTTTAATGATCTTACTTGCTGATTTAAAATTTAATTATATTTTATTTTCAAAAAAATTAATTGTATTTAAAAATATATTTATCCCATAATCTGTATCGATGGAATTAACTATTGCCAGTTTTAAATAAGCTACATTTTGTTTTTAACATATTGATAATGCTAAGAGCAATTTTATTCATTTGGTTAGTGACATGAAATTGTCAAGCAATTCATTGCTTTTATAAATGCTATGGGAAAGAATGTGGGACGTTATTAGAATGTTTATTTTTTCTTTTTTTTTTAAATATGTTTTGTCATCTTTATTACTTTTACGCATGTATAAATTATTTTTATTAGAGGAGCCGATCAAGAAAACAAATATGAAAACTTTGATTTCCTTCAACCTTGACAATTAAACGCCATTTTTACAGTAAAAAATGAAACCTTTAATCTTAATCAATTTCTTATTCATTGCTTCGATCGGCAACTATTTTACCTTATACATTTTCTTTCATTCAATCCGTGAGAACAATTTATTCTTTTGTTGAATCTATAAATAAAAAGACTTTTATATTTTAGGAACTTTTCTCTCCGCGCATCGCGCGGGCGGGTAATTCTAGTATATCTAAAACCGATATAGTCAAATCTAGTAGATTTAAATCTAGTAGATTTCTTATAATTTGTAACCTTTTTTTCCAATATTTAACTTATAATTTTTTTTTGATATTTTTTTCCACTTCATTGTTTCTATACGCGCCAAAAAAACATTATAAAACTTTTGAAGGATTATTTTTTTCAAATATTTATTTGAATGTTTAATACTTCAAATGGTTATTGATTATGGATAATTTTTGTTTGGTTTTATTCTTGTCCTTTAATGAAAAAAAAAAAGTTAATATTGTGGTTAGTAAACAATTTTTCAAAAACAATTTTTTAAAACAAGTAAAATTATTCTATTCATGTCTCTATATAATTTGAAAATTAAATTATCTATTTTTTAAAAAAATCAATATATATTTGTATAACCATGTTTAGATAAGGAATTTGAAAGATAAATTTTCAATTAATTTTTAAATACTTTCTTAAACGTTTAACTGATTAAAATGGTTATTGATTATGGATTTTTTCTTGATTTATTATCCATGAATTTAAAATTGAGTGAAATTATATATATTAAAATTTTAATATAAATATATCTTTAAATATACTTTGGATTATTTAACATTGTCGAATAATGATTAATGAACTATATATAGCATTTCGATTTTATGGTTTAACATTTGTGATTTAAAGAAAAATGGTGCTAGATTATACACAAGCATATTCTAAAATTATATAAAAATATTTAAGAATTTTTAGAAATATTAGTAATTATCTATTATTTATATATTACTTCCTCCGTTTTTATTTGTTTACAACATTGCAAATTATGTTACTGTTAATTGGACTGCTTTGAGTTAAATTTTTATCATGATTGTACAAGTTAAAATATAGCCAAGTGAGATCTTGTTAAATTCATCTTGTAGTTTCTAAATATCGAATTTTAAAATTTTTACTTGTATCGAACTTGAGTTATTAATGGTTTAAAATATGAATTAGACTGTGTCCCTATGGGTCTGTAGCAAACAAATAAAAACATAGGAAGTATTAAGTATTTAAGAATTTTCTTTTTTGGAAATTAAAATCTAAATCCTAGCCGCTATTCAGAAAAAAAATCTAAATATTTTAACATAATAGCTTTTTAAGTTCATTTTAAATTCATTATCTATCCATATCGACACCAATCAAGAATTTTATATTCTTGATTTTAGTTATTGTGGTTGAGCACCAATCACCATCTCATTGAGCCAATTAATCTAAACCGGGGATGAGTTTTAGGATCAAGGTGAGCCAATTGGTTGTGTCTTTATTTATTTATTTATTGGAACACTCTACTTACATCATCAGTAAAAAAAGCTCAACAAATGCCCAGGAGGCTTGCTTAAATTGTTTGGTTCAATACAATTTAACCACAAAGAAGTTCGATTTTAGGGAACGGGTTAGGGTGCAGGCATAGAGATACTTCGTATATTATTGGAATATATATACCGCTCTTTTAGTTTCCCATCATGTGAAATGGCGTACACATCAC